>JAQZBX010028132.1:0-27959 GCA_029593785.1 Cabassous unicinctus
ATGAATATGTATGCAAAAACACTAAACAAAATATATGCTAATAGTATTCAAAAAGCTGTCAAATGACTTATACACCATGATCAATTGAGTTTCATCCCTGGTATGCAAGGGTGTTTCAACATGAGAATACCAAACAATGTAATACAACACATTAACAGCTCAAAAAAAAATCAGATGACCAACTCTATTGATGCAGAAAAAACATTTGATAAAATACAGCATCCTTTCTTGATAAAACACTTCAAAAAGAGGGCTAGAAGGAATTTTCCTCAACATGATAAAGGCTATATATGAAAAACCCACAGATGACATCTTATTAAAAGGTGAAATGCTAAATCCTTTGCCACTAAGATCTGGAGCAAGACAAGGATGCCCACTGTCACTCCTCTTATTTAACATTGTGTTAGATGTACTTGCACAAGCACTTAGGCAAGAAAAAGAAATAAAAGGCATCCAAATTGACAAGGAAGAAGTTAAAATTTCACTATTTGCAGGTAACATTATCCTATACATAGAAAGCCCTGAAAATTTTATAACAAAGCTTGTAGAGATGATTAACATGTTCAGTAAAATGACATGATAGAAGATCAACACACAAAAATCAGTAGCATTTCTGAACACAAATAATGAACAATATGAGGAGGAGATAAAGGAAATAATTCCATTTGCTATAGTGACTAAAGGAATCAAATACCTAGGAATAAACTTAACTAAAGGAGTAAAGGAGTACAGTGAAAGCTACACAACATTGTTAAAGGAAATCAAAGAAGACCTACAGAAATGGAAAATGCTTTATATTTAACTTTTAAATCATTTTCATAGAGAATATTTTAATATAATTTCATGAATAAAAAGAAAAAATAAAAGATGATAACTAAAGCACTCTGATATGTATAAATTAATTGAATTTAACTCATACCAGTATCTGAATTCAGATCTTAAAAATGTGCCTAACACAATGGCAGTAATAATTTACTATCCAAATAAGAAAAGCAACTGAATATGTTTCTTATTTATTTAATGTGATTCACATAAATCCCTGTGTATGACACATGGCACTTGTATTAGTCAGGGTTCTCTAGTGAAAAAGAATTGACAGGATATATGTGTGTGTGTGTGTATGTGTAGGTATATATTATGAATTTTTTAATAGGAATTGGTTTACATGGGTGTGGAAATGGGCAAGTCCAAATTCTGGAGGGCAGGGCACAAGCTGGGAAGTCTGAATTTCATTGAACTTCCAGGAAAATTTGCCTGGCCAAAGTGATGAAATCATCACTTCTCCCATTAAGGGTTTCAACTGATTGCATGAGACATCTCTCACTATGAAAGCAATCTACTCAGCTGAATGCAGATGTAATTAGCCATACATGAAGTAAACTTAATGATAATTTAAGTCCACAAAGTATCTTTACAGTAACAATCAGGCCAGTGCTTGTTTGACCAAACAACTGGACACCATCACATAATTAAGGTGACACACAAATGTATCCATCACAGAACTGGATTGAAAATCTGGGCTCCATGGGCTTCAAATCCCCAACTGTCCATGGTCTCACAGGAAAACAAGCCACTAGACTCAGTTTTGGGCAAGTTAGATCCCAGTTTAATTAGCCATTTGGGAACTCCAGGAAATACATATATCTTATGACATTTTAGATCTGAACATTTAAGAGAGAAAATGCTGTTTGGTACTGAATTGTCATCTAGAAAGCACACAAGTGATATGATACAATCCTGTTCATCCAGACCCAATTTCCCAAGAGGGGACACTTTGTGAGTATGAAATTGATAGTATTATTCCAATCTCTGCTTCCAGGTTTGCACTGCATAAAGAATATCCTTAAGGGAGATGTGGAATTCAGAGACTGCTGATTTCTACGTGGTGAGCCAATTTTAGTGCATTATAAGTGATAGCTTCTGTATGCCCTGGGCTTCTCCCATGCTGTTAGCCCAAATGAGAGCAGAATTGGAAAGTACATGCTACATTTTAAAAATATACTGTGTAGGTTGGTTTATCCATCCGCTCCTTTCTCCTCAAAATAAGGATGATGTGATACTCGGAGATAACTCCATGCTTCAATATTTAGGACTATTTTCAGATCAATTCACTTCAGTACATTTTGCCAAGTCAGTATCCAACAGGCTTATCCACCCTGATTTCTCTTAATTTTTGCATTGACTAAATAGATCATATTTTCTCTGTACAAGCCATAAAAATTTTAGATCAGTTTCTGAACTTCCCATTCTATTTTCACTTTGTAATTGGAATATTAATTCCACCACTGTGGATCCTAGAGAACAAGGCCCACCCTACTTTTTGGGGAAGGAAAGAGAGGGATTAGATATGATATGTGGAAAGTTTTCCAATAGCACTCTTAAATATAACCAAACACATACACATATAACTCATTTGTAATTGCCTATATTACATAGATTTTTGCAAATACATGTGCACACACATTTACACAACTAAACACATACTTATTGAGATTTTAAGAGTGGATTTATGCAATGATATACCAATATATATTTTTCATTATTTTGTAATCTTGTTTCCCTGCCACATTTGACACTGCTCTGGAAAGAATAGGGCATTACCCTATTAGGAAATTGAAATATTTTCTGCTGGAGGCCAAGAGCAGTCCACAAATATCTAAGGATTTTTAAGAAAGAGAGAAAATAAAACTTTGTTCAAAAAAGGAGAACCTATTTTGTTGATCATTTTAGTAAAGAAATTTAGCTCTTGGAAATTCAGAATATGCTCCAAAATCATTACTTCTGCCTTCCAGAGTCCACAGGCACAGCAAGTGGTGAAGCACTTCTGTGTTCATGCCAAGGTCACAGGCAGATTTATTAATGTTCATATTATTATTATTCGCTGTATATATTTTAAAAGGAAATCAATTTCACATGTTAGAATTACTCCATAGTAGACTGGTAACTCTAAGCACACCATTCATATCAGAAAAGCATTAAGCCACTAGCAGAAGAGAGCAGGTGGAGAGCTCTGAATAAGAATGATGTGTTTTGTTTTTTCTATTTTCACTCTGAAGAATCAGCATGCTTGAGAAATTTATCAACATGACCATCATAATGGAATTCTTGCTCATGGGGTTCCCTGATGACTGGATGCTACAGAGATTGTATGCCACAATCTTCTTCCTCACTTACCTGGCAGCAGTGCTGGGGAACCTCCTCATTATCATTGCCACCACCATTGACCAGCATCTCCAACTTCCCTTGTATTTCTTCCTGAAGAATTTTCCTTGCTTGATACCTGCTTTATGTCTGCCACTGTCCCTAAAGCCATCATGAACTCTCTAACCAACAGTCATTCCATTTTCTTCCTAAGTTGTGCCATGCAAGTGTTTCTTGTTATATTTTCCTTTGGCACAAAGTTTGCCCTCTTTATGGTGATGTCCTATGACCACTATGCTGCCATCTGCCATCCTCTGCACTATGAGAGCATCATGCACATGGGTGCCTATGTGCAGATGGTGACAGCATCATGGCTCAGTGAATGTGCTTATGGCTCCATTCTTGTAGCAGGTACATTCTCTGTCAGGTTCTGTGGGTCCAACATAGTCCACCAATTCTTCTGTGATATTTTATCACTGCTTACACTATCCTGTTATGGAGAGCATATTTTAGAAGATGCATTTATTATTCTCAGCTGTTGTTTTGTTTCAGTGTGTTTCATTTTAATGGTTGTTTCTTATGTCCACATTTTTGCTACTGTTCTAAGAATCCCGTCTGTAAAGGGAAGACAAAAACTTTTTTCAACCTGTCTTACCCACCTCACTGTGTTGATGCTGTTCCTGTTTTGTGGGTTTAGTACACATTTGGCAAAAGATTTCAGATCTTCTCCACTGAAATTGCTGTTATCAGTGCTTTACATGATGTTACCCCCCACACTGAATCCTCTCATCTACAGCCTGAGAAACAAGGACATGCAGACAGCATTAGGAAAAGTGATAGAGATAACACTTGCAAAATGATTTCTTGATTTTGATATTTAGTTTTAATTAATATGAATAACTTTTCAATATAAAGAGATACCTCTATTTTCCTATTTCTAATCAACAGAATTTAACAATGTGGTATGATAGGAGCATACCAGGTCAAAATTTTAGTAACTTATTTTACGTGTAGTAAATGAGTAGCTTGGAAATACTTATCTCAATTTTTCTCTTTCCAGTATCAATTTCATATTATCATGTTCTGTTTGGGAGCAAATTCTGTATGTTTTACACTCACTGTCAGTGTTTCCAAATACATTGCAATCTCCCAACATTTTTAGGGTTGTCATGAAAATAACATTTAAAAATTTTTATTTCTGGAAATACACTTTCATTTTAGGACATCTGTAGTTAAAATGGGTACATAAATATTCAGGACTTGTCTTTAAGGGTTCTGTTGGTCCATGCTAATTAAATATTTACTTGTGGAGTTCAGAGCAGAACCATTATAGGATTTGGCAAATTGTGGTGATTTCTGGTCACTTAAGAAAATTAAGAATGTATAAAGTTGGTGATGACAGCATTCTTATTAACATCTAGATTCAGAATGAAAAATCATCAGGAATGGTTTATTTGTTATATGGAATCACAGCCTATCACAATCCTGAAATAATTCTGAATGTGTCTCATCTCCACATATTTATGACTCTAGTTCTCCTTTTCTGAATATGATATCCTCCCACAAATTCTGTGCCTTCCTTTTCCTTTCTTTCCTTTTTCCACCTTTTATTTTGTAATTCATTCCTTCATGCCTACTTTCTATCCTGGACTTTATGGTTTCCCTTTCTTCTTTCTCTTGCTTATTCCCCTCTTCATCTTCTGTCTTTATTTACTTCTACACTTTAAGAATAGGTTATTCATGTCTCTGCTTAATTATAACCTCATTTCTCTGTTACTTTTTATTCTATTTATATTTCAACTCATATTATCCTATGACCTGCAGAAAACTGACATTACTTCTATCTTCTTTTTGGTGACCTTGGTGTATTCAATGGATTTATTATTACATACAATTTTGCTTATATTTATGATGACTTTTAAAATCATACTTGAAAATACAACCTCCAGACAGATAAATGTGATTCATTAAATTGACAGTTAAAGTAAAATGTGTAACTCCTAGAATATAACATCAATTCCCACTACTATCAAGAGAGTATCAGGGTATCTGTCTCACTGCTTTTTAACCAGCTTTAAAAAATAACTAAATTTAAAGCTATTTTTTCTGTTCATATGGGAAAATTAGTGATATATTATCACATTATTTTACTAAATTTAATTTTTCTATTTTTATATTGCATGTGTAAAATTTAATTGTAAATTTTCAGTTCAATCTCTTTGCCCATTTTCTCTTTGGAAATTAGCCTTTTTTTCCTCCTTAAAATTCTGGATGAGATATTTATGTATTAACATAAATTCATGTTCCATTTTGTGAAATACTATTGCTTTGTAGTTTGTCAATTTTGTACATGATGCACACTAATACCTAAAAAGCTGCACCTATTTCAAATATCCAAAAATATCTTTCCAAAACTTCGTCATATAAATTAAATATCTGCCTCCAGATAGGTTTTACTCTAACTTCTGTTGTCTGAATTCTATAAACATATGGCTTATTTATACCAATTGCACATTAGTAAAGAGTTAAAAATAGTTCCAAAATGAAGATTTTTTTTTAACTTTGCTGGCTAGCAGTTTAGTAACAATTTTAGGATCAAAACAATAATAGCAGTAACAGACACAAGGGCAAACAACTGAATATAATTTCCCTTTAAATGTGAACCTAACTACTCTTAATCACCTAGGGCTATAGGGAGTGTTACCTGAAGTACTGAGGTATCTATAAATTTTTCTCTTTATTTCAATTTTCTGGTCTCCTTCATCAATTTTAATTATTATTATTTTAGCTGGGTACAGTGTATTTATTGATGGTACATGTCAGTGTAGGGCCTCTGAGGCCCTCCCCTTCTTCAGGGGGTCTGGTATGGAAGCCATGGAGGATGGGTGATTCTCAAGTTAGGCCAGGACTCCCCAGGCCAGTGACTGCTTCTCTCTTCATCTCATGCTGTTGCTGGGGCTGGTGGTCCAGGGAGCTCTTACTCCTTGGAGGTTATGTGGACCATAAGGTCCACCACCCTCTGGCTATAGCCTGATTCATTGTTGTACCAGGAAATGAACTTGACAAAGTGTTTGCTGAAGGCATTGCCAGGCCCAGCATCAAAATTGTTAGCGTGTGTGTCACTGTTAAAGTCTCAGGAGACAACCTGGTCCTCAATGTAGCCCAGGATGCCATTCAAGGAGCCATATGATGCCTGCTTTACCACCTTCTTGATGTCATCATATTTGGCCACGTTCTCCAAACCAAAGGTCAGATCCACATAGCAACAGGGTTGATATTGAGATGGAAACAGTTTCACCAGTTATTGTATTATTTGAGATTATGTTAATCATTACCATGAGTCTCAATTTATCCTTGAAAAAGATTTGCAGAATTTTAATATTATTTATAGTATCCAGAAATGGCACCCTCTAGCTTTGCTGTCCAATATGGCAGGAGCTAGTGCTAGCAATTTAAGTGAATTAAAATTAAATAAAATTAATAATTCATTTATTCAGTCAGACTAGCTATATTTCAAGTGCTCAATAATGAAACTTGGCTAATAGCTATCATATTGGATAGTGTCTATAGAACATTTTCAACAACCCTGAAAGTTTTAATGGATGACTGTTTCTTTGCTTTCTTTTATTTCTTTGTCTACTTTCCTGATCTTTTCAGTAATATTGAAAGTCTCAAAAAGTCAGTAGGGATTTAAGCATATTACTCCCATAAAACAACACTTATTTCCCCTTCAGAGGCCTCTGTTTTATCTAAGACAGCTCTATTCTGAATGGCATTAACAATTTCATAATCCTCTTTGGCAAGAGTTCAAAGGAGAATCAATAGATCTCAAAGGTTCATTAATCAGTA
The DNA here is from genome assembly GCA_029593785.1 of Cabassous unicinctus. Classification (NCBI taxonomy): domain Eukaryota; kingdom Metazoa; phylum Chordata; class Mammalia; order Cingulata; family Chlamyphoridae; genus Cabassous; species Cabassous unicinctus. Next base: position 6,991 of record JAQZBX010028132.1, read on the forward strand.
ATATCGAAATGAATATGAAAATGTGATAAAAATCATCATCTTCCAGACTAGGGGAAGAAAGTGAATAGTATCTCCACTTAATAGAATTTGCAGGCTTATACACAATATTTTTTGTTTTGGCCTTGCTAACATTTATCTACAATTTACAGATTTCAAAGGCATTGAAAGGTTAGAATTAGAAATTGAGGGAAGATGTGATATAATTATACAGAGTTTTCCATTGAAGTGCAAAATATTCCCTTTAGTTTTGATGATTCTAATCTTTTATTTTTGTTCTTCCAGGCCTGGGGCTTGGTAGTTGCTCCCTGAAGTTGGTATTTCTTCAATTTTTTTAGTCCTCCAAAATTTGTTTAACCATATCCCTGCATAATTTTTCTTGCTGTTGAAATGCTTAGCTTTTTAAATATTTTCCTGAGTAATCCCTGTCTTATTCTGGGCTCTGAATTTTATCACACTCTTGGACTGATAGTTTAAATCCCTGAGTTTGGAATTCTCTTTCTGCCATTCAAAAGCTGGTAGAACAACTCACAATCTGATTATTCATCAATATTAACTTAGTCAAAGAAGGCAGCCACTTAATCCCCAGGGCACTTTCCTCAAGTAAGTAATTTAAAATCAACAATGGATCTCTAGCTCTCCTTTTCACTTTAGCAAGAACTCAACATTGTATTCCAGGCCAAAGAAACAGTTAAATCTGTCCTAGAGTCCTACCTTTGAAGAACCTTTTCCAGGGAACACTCATGATATCAAATACCTTGTCCGAAAATGTTGATAAGTTGAACTATACTAAAATTAAAATCTTGTGGTCATCAAAACACCACAATACAATAGTCAAAAGATAAGCCATATGGTAGGTGACAATTTTTGAAATATATATATATAGATATATATTTGGCAAAAAACTCATATCCAGAATATTCAACTAAATCCCACAAATCAAAAAGAAAAATGTAGACAAATTATATAGAGAGGGGAGCAGATGTGGCTCGGGTCATTGGGCACCCACCTCCCATATGGGAGCTCCCAGGTTTGGTTCCTGGTGCCTCCTGGAAAAGAGAACCATCTAAAAAAAAAATAAAGTAAATAAGTAAATATTTTTTAAAAGTATATAGAAAGATGTATAGATTTTGAAAAAGTATAATTTATAGAAATATAGTTATATTGTTGTATAGATTAGATAGATAGATGATAGATATTTGGAGATATTTCTATGTGGAGAGAAACATGTGTATGATATTTTTTAAAGTGCATATATTTTTATATGTTCTATTTTCTCCCTGACTTGATTCTTATATCATATAGTTATAGTTCATGGTAATTTTTATTTTTGGCTACATTTTGCGGGGGAAGGTGGCCTGGTTTTAAAACCCACATCATTTTTTTTTGGTGAGTTTTTGCCTGGAATGGCATTTTCCGTAGTTTTACTCTCAACATACCCATTTCCTCTTGCTTCAGTTGTATCTCTTATAAACAGCTTAAAAATAGCCTGGACATTTATATTACATCTGAAAATGTATGCCTGAGAAACATGTAGATATCTTTCTTCCATTTTAATCATGACTTAATTTGTTCCATAATTAATGCTTATTTTTAAACTTTTCTCACTTTTGAGATCTATATTTCTTCCTAATAAAACAATAATTTTAACAAGCTCATAAAACTTGGTGTTTACTTACATCACTGATCATATTGTTACTGTCAAGATTTGATTTCTTGGATAATTGACATGTTTCCTTAGAAATGGTTTTTATTTATTTTGTCTCAGCTATTTTTAAAGACAGGAGTAAGCCTCACCAAGTTATTTATCACCCATGATTCATCTATTTCTGGAAACATAATGTGCTTCTTTTTCTTCTTACTTAAATATTTTCCCAAAATATTTGAGGTCTACATCTTAGTGTGGCAATTCTTCATTTACCTCATGGTAGAGCTTATTCTTTCTCTTAGTGATTGACAGCTTCCAAGAAGAGCCCCACAGCTAAAAGCCTTTCTAAGAACTCACCCCACAGCTAAAAGCCTTTCTAAGAACTCAGGACCAAGAGAAGAGAGTCAATAGTCCAGAAACAAAGGTGAAAAATAAAACTGGTATTTCCCAAAGTCAGTGTCATTTTTCCTTTGTTCTTTTGAAGAAATATAGTGATTCCCTTTCTTATCTAATGTCTGCTTGTTTGTCCTTTTATTTGTAGACTCATTACAGTGTTTACAGTTACTCCTCTTCAAATGGCAATTAAATTGCATTCTGTGTGTGTTCTCAACATTAATGTTTGTTTAATTTTAGTGCAGAAGCCCTCTTTCATTTCAATCCCAAGATAATTTGAAATATATATGAGTATGCTGTGTTACATGTGATGGTGGGTTTTGTGTGTATGATTATGTTCAAATAAACCTGTAAAATGTGCTAAGAAATGAGATGTGATGGTTCCCAGCTCCTAAATGCAGATTTTCAAAAAATGGAAAAAATCTACCCTCAAAAGATTAAGTGTAATTTAAAAGTATGACATCAGTTATAATGTCAAAATCATATAAAATTGATAGGGTTAAATTTAACTATGTGTACATAAATATCTGAGTGCCTTCACCAAAGTAAATCTTGAAGTGAAATATCAAAAAATATCTAAACACTCTCTCAATCAGAAACAGTGTGGGCATTACATCCCAAAATCCTCAAATTGAGGAATGAACAAACATAAGGGGAATTCAACTATAGACTAATGTAGACTTATTTTTATTCTAACAATGGAAGAACTTGTATCATGATGTAAAGGCAGTGGTCACCAGAGGTTCTGAGGAGAGGGAGAGGGAAGACTAGGCATAGCATGGGGATATTTTGGGACACTAGAATTGTCCTGCATGACATTGCAATGATGGACACAGTCCATGATACATTTTATCAAAATCTGTAAAATTGTGTGGAGCAAAGTGTATCCTATAATGTAAACTATAGTCCATGCTTACAAGCAATGCTTCAATATGTGTTTATCAGTAAGTACCACACTAATGAAAGATGATGTTAGTTGGGGAAAGTGTAGGAGGGGAAAAGGGTGGAGCATATGAGAATCTCCTGTATTTTTTATGTAACATTTATGTAATCTAAAGCTTCTTTAAAAAATATTTTTTAAAAAACGTAAAAAAAAAAAATAACCTAAGAAATAATGAAGGAAAACTAGTAGACCTATAAAATCATGTCACCAAGGCCATGAAAGGAAATTAAATCAATCAGATAGGGGTTCAATAGCTAAATTATCGATGTGTTGTGTGGCACCCTGTATAGGGTACATATCTTTCCCAAGCAATGTATATTGGCCCACTGGTTGACCTTTCTTACTGGGAAGGCTGACAAGAGTCCCATGGCAGTGTCTGCAGCAGCAAAATCATACATTGCTCTTTCAAAGAGTGGGATGAGACTGATGTAATAGACTTGCCATCGTGTTACTGAGATCTGCATTCAGCCCAATATGACCCATTCAATTAGGTAACTGTCATGGTCATAAGAGCAAGCACTATGGACACTCATTTGTGATGTCCATGATCTAATGGCAAGTGATAGACAGCTGGAACTGGTGAGCTAATCACCACACAGCATGGTAGCCATGAGGTCTGCTTTTTCTGTTAAGTCATTCTGCCACTTGCGGGGTCTCAGTGTTATAGGTTTGTCTCAACTTTCCTGAGGGAGTTTTTAGAGGAGTGGGCAAGGACATGGTAGACAGCCACCTGTCACCACTGGCAGGTGTCCCAGATACCCCTCCATAGATCTCTCCCCTGAAGATGGCAGCCCATGACAGTCCATTTTTCTTGCTTTGTACACTGACTAACTCTCATACACATTGCTATTGTGTTCCCGGGCTCATGTACTATAACCATCCATATGGCCCTTAATTCAGCCCACTGATTGCTTTGCATGGTATTTGTTTCCTACAAAATAGTGTCAGTGCTGGGCTGCACAGCCACAGCTGTCCACATGGGAGGCTGTCCACTAGCCGAACCATCCATGTATCATGCATTTTCTGGAACTGTTCCTATGCCTTCATTAGTGGGCACTTCAATGCCCACCTTGGGGGTTGTAATTTGACCTGAAAAATCTTCCACATAAGACAGTGGACCTAGTATCTCAAGCATTTCAGTACTTAAAGGGCTGGTGTTGAAGACACTTCATTGCAGCAGGTAAGCTTTCCACTTTGTTAAGTCACTTAAATGAACACTGAGAGAGCAAGGTTTGTTCCCAGTATCTGTGATACAACCCTAGATATAGATGGCAGTCTTAAGAATGACTGGTCACTTTTGAGTTAAACCAATGCATTGTATGCTGTACATAGCTGTTTCTCTAAAGGTTGTGTCATAATTCAGCCCTTTTCCATAATTGTGAACAAAACCCAAGGGGTATTCACTTAGAATGTTGCCTTTACCACAAACCCCACCCACGGTCAATATTGGTGCTGACTGCATCCATTCTCATGGTAAGTCAAGTTCCACAACCTCTTAGTGCTTGAGCCTGGCCCTCTTTGTTTCTTCCAAAGCAGCCTGCTGGTTTTCCTTCCATTCACAGTTAGCATATAAAATGGTTTTAATATTTGAGCTAAATGAGGGAGAAACCAAAAACCCCAGAACATCCATTAATTGTTTTTGAGTTTGTGATGTGAGAAAACATTGCACTTTATCAATTAGAGCAGAGGGTATAGCTTTTCTTTTACCCAACCAAATGATGCCCATGAATTTGACAAAGCAGCCGGAGCCTTCCAGCTTGTCTGGATTGATTGCCCATCCTTGGCCTTCAAGGTGACCTACTATTGTCTTTAATACTTCTTTTAATTCTGAAAGAGAATTACTGGTTAATATAATATCAATATAATAAAATCATTTTACAGCCACAGGTTTCTTACACAGGGCCAGATCCTTTGCCAGGAGGCCATGAAAGATGGTCTGGCTATGCATGTAACCTTAGGTAAGCACTGTTAAATCCATCGTTAGTTTGCCCAGGTGAAGGTGAATGCAGGCTACCTTGACTTGTTTAAGGAGATATTAAAGAAACATTAGCAAGATCTAAAACAAAGTGATAGTGACATAACTGGGTACTAATTTCTTGCAATAAAACAGCAATTTTTAGGACCCCTGTACACAGTGGTGGTGTTGCTTTATTTAATTCATGATAATCTACTATCATGCACCATATTCCAACAAGCTTTCCAACTAGCCATACAGGACTATTGAAGGGACTATGGATAGTTATTATTATCCCTTCCCTTTCTAATTCCTCAATTGTAGCAGTAATTTCCTGGTGCCCCCCAGGAGTTTGTACTATTTGGTCACCAAAATTATTCAGGGTAAGGGCACATTCACTGGGGATAATTTAGCTTTTTCCCTTAACACCATCTTTATTACTCTGCATTAGAGATAGAATTCTCCTCTGATATTCTATAAGAGGCATTCTGGAGAATGCCAATTCCTAAAATAAATTTGGGTATAGGAGAAATATACACTGTATGTCTTTGGGGCAGTAATTGTCCAATTTGTAAAACTAAATTTTGTAGCTTAGCATAAGTTGTTTCTCCCCCAAAGCCATCTATATCCAATGCCGGCCCATGGAATCATGCTACATTGCCATGAATTAAAGTATTATACATTTAATTCCTATATCTACCAAAGTTAATACTGTTAGTGATGAGTAAGAGACCAATAAATAGTTAACTCTACATGTGGCCTACAATCCCTGGGGTCCCCAGTTACTGCTTTCACCCAGGGATCTTGACCCCTCCCCTACGGTAGGAGGAAGGGTACTTACCAGGCTTTCTCTGGGAGAGCAGAAGTTTCCCGGAGTTGAGAGGGCAGCTTTTTTCCTATTTTCCCTTCTCCCTCAGCATTCTGAGGGGAAATTTTCATAAATATGTTGTCTTTAGGGAGCTTGCTCCAAAATTTCACTAAACCCATGTGGGGCTATCTATCTATTATTGCTAGGTTGGTGCCTGTGACTATAAGGACACCCACATTTGCTTGTGTGACACATGATTTGGATTGTCATGTCTTAGGGGTACCTTCTCTGCAGCCTGAACCCCAACCCTCTTTCTCCACAGCCTTTCTGATTCCCCCAAGTGTGCTATAGCCTTTCTGTGCAGCTTGCAACACAGGCTGCCCCACTGGGGCTCAGGATTGACACCAGAGGCCCATTATAATGGTTGGGAGCAGTATGTAGCACAGTATCTTTCATTCCTGCAGTAAAAGCTTCAGTGTCAGGCCACCCTAAATTGGCAGTTTAAATGGCATGTTTCATCCCCAATCTCCATAAAACTCTTCCATGGACTGCCAATGAGGGGTGGCCTGCAGCCTGACATCCATTAATGAGCCATACCAATAGTGACACAGTTAATGTTTCACTAGAGGCAGTATATAGATGCCGACATAGAGAAGGGTGAGTGGTGATAGATGCCAATTTACCCATTTCCACCACTGATAGTACAACTCATTCTACTCCAGTGTCCCAGAATCTTAGAAGCATTTTATGCAGGGAATCTCTTGATCTCTGCTTGCCACTTTCCACTAAATTGCCCAACTCAGCAGCAGTATAGTCCCTCATGTTTACATGTAACTTTTGCTTGGGGGGATTGGAAATGCTGGACCTCAGGAGGTTGGTTTTGTAACACCTTCAACTTCTGCTGTATTATAGGGCACACAGAGGGCCTCCTCATCTTCTTCTACCTTCCATTCTTCCTCTTTCTCCTTATCTGAGCAGGAGTCTATAGGATTTCATGCTTTGGGGTCCCACCCAGGATTGGTTAATATCTTCCAGACTTGAACTAGAGGCAGCCTACAGCCTCTAGTTGAAGCATATCTACAAGCTAGGGTTTACAACTGATCATCAACTTGGGACAGGTGATCTGCTAAAGAAATTTTATCTTTGTCTATGCTAGGTGCTTATCCCTTTCTAGCTTTAACTTTTCTTTTAAGCAGTTCACAGAAACCTTTACTGATTGTTCTGCCTCAGTAGCAATCAACAAGTCTCCTAACAGGGGCCATGCTATAGCCACCACCATCTGGCAGTCTCCCTCATTCTTATTTAAGTGCAGCAACTCTGCTGACTGCTGTAGCAAAACCAGTATAACTGCCAGAGATTTTATGGTGTCCCTATATTCTCTTGGCTATCCCTGCTCTATCAAGAAAGCAGCCACCCTTCACATGGACATTGTAGGCCAACCCAGGATTTCTCTAGTGGATTTTCCTTTCCCTGATTTCATGCCTGCTACTGCTGACAGTCCTTCAATCTCCTGTCTCGTGGCTTACTGATTCACTGATTCTTTCAACCCAACTCCTGAGGGGCATGAGTTGCTACAGCCATGAGAGAGACCAAAGAACAAACTGGGCACAGAATCAGACATAAGCTTTATTGGGACTTAAGAACAAGAGAGTGTCTCCAATGGTGGTGGTTAGGGAATGAAGATAGCACTCTACAAAGAAATTGGAAAATGAGGGGTGATTTAAGGGGTTTCAGAACAAGAACATTCCATAGGGTAAGAGAGCAGAGTTTCTGCCAGGGTCCCATGATGGCACACATGGGGTCTAGTGATGTTATCACAGGAATGAAGTTTCATCCCTCTGAGGCGATTTCTTTGTGATACCATCTACACATTCTATCCCCTCCAGGGAGGGTTGTTAACCTTTGACTTATGTCTAGGTCACACAGGCAGATATATGCTGAGGACTTTGGGGGAGCCAGGGCTCTGGATCCCCACAGGAATTAACACTATTTTATTCCTTACCAACCTCATTCATATATCCTGCTATCTATTGTGAAAAAGAGTAACTGAGTGTTATGTATATATGTTGTTTATGCATACATGGAATGCTCAATTATAAATTCACTTAGCACACTATTTCTTAAACTCCATTACTTTAATGCATAAGTTACTGAAAAATAAATGGAATTGCTATAAAATATCACTGGAGAACATAAAATTGAAAACAATTAAAATTTAAATTAGGCCACCTTGTCAGATATTATATTTTGACATCACTCCCAGACACAGAGCTTTCCTTAAGAAGTTTTCCCTAATTTCATATTATTCCCTAGCTCCTTAAGATCCATTTCAAAAACAACAGTGTTGACAATTATAACACAGTTGAGACTGAGGGCAAGATGGCATCAGTTTAATTGGGTGCTCACCAGCTCTCTCACAAATGACAGTTGACTGGGGACAGGATCCTGCCCGAGTGAGCTGTTCTGGGAGCCCACAGAGCAGGAGCCTTTGGGACATCAATCTGGAGGGAGCTGGACAGGGAGATAGATTGCTCAAGAAAAAACTGTGAATTTTTAACCCCATTCCTGGAAAACATGGATGGCTAAGCCCCACCCTCAGGGCAGGGAGCCAGGATGAGCCCTGACACCCCCAGCCACCTAGCGAGAGGGAGCATTTTCCAAGAGAGGGAGGGTATTGGCAAAGGTTGGAGAGGGGTTTCCTTTCTGTGGGTTTGGTTGCCTGGACCCCCTTAGAGCTTTAGGGAGCACACCAGCTGGCTCAAAGTGGCACCAGGCTGAGGGGAGAGGTGAATCTGCTGAGGAAGCCTGATTTACCTAAAGGCCCTGGGATACAGAGGCCTGGTTTGAAAAAAAGTGGAGTCAGCCAATTTAATAGTTCCATGCTGAGGACTATCAGAATTTCAACTCCCTTAAGGGAGTCAGGCAGTGGGAAGCACTTAATAAGTTTTCAAGAGCCCATTTAGGGTTCCCTGGGAGGAGGGGGTGGTCTAGAAGAGGCTTGAAAATCATTTTGGTGAGGTGTACTCAGTAATCAGGGTCCCATTTAAATTTCAAAAGGGAACTCAACCTGACCAGGAGAGAGGAGGGGGGATCTGCTCATATAGCCTGCTGTATTCTGCTGCCCTAGGGTTGTAAAACCTGCCTGGGGGAAAGTGACTGAATAGCTTTCTGAAGAGCTAACTGACCCAATTAGAAAGGTAGCTCAGTGGAGGAAGTTCTGCCTTGAATATATGAGATCCCTAGTTCAATACCTGGCTCCTCTAAGAGTAGTGAACCACCGGGATATCTAACATCCTACTGATACCATAGGACAGGGAAAACATAGACATTATTTTTGTACTAGCTGCTTTTGGGTCCCTTATTTTTCCAAAAAAAAAGAAAAAGGTTACTCAGAAAAAAATTTAACTTAGTTTGCTCACTAAAACCCCTCTCAAAACCTGCAGAGAGAAACCTGCAGGGTAAATGATTGATGAACACAGGAAGTCTGAAAGGCTTCACAAAGGCCCAAGAAGGAATGTTGTTCTTTAGCTTTGTTTGGCTGCTTGCTTGTGTGTTTGTTTGGACTTTTTGTTTGTTTGTTTTTTATTTTGTTTTGTTTCTTGTTTTTCTTTCCTCTTTCTTCGCCCCCTCCTTTTTAAAAATTAGGTGCTGCTAGCTTGTTTCTTCTTCACTGTGCTTCTTCTTCTTTGATTTCCCATTTTCTGTGTATACAGATTTTGTCTATCAATGTTATCTCTTTTCATTCCTTCACTTTTCTATCTTCTGCTTTCTGTTGTGGTTCTTACATTCCACCTTTTTTAATTAAACTTTACTGGTTTCAATTTCTATCTTGTTTATTCTGTTTATTATTATTATTATTATTATTAATTTTTTCTTTCTGTCTTTCTTTTCTCTTTCTCTCTCTCTTCATCATTCTTGCTTTTTAAATCATTCTATATATTTTTCTCTATTCAGTTTCCCATTTCATTTTAAGTACTCCACTTTTTTATTCTTATTACTCTATACTGCTTACATGAGTTAAATACTCATTTTACTAAGTCTTATATGGCCCCATTCTAACTTTTATTATTATTGCTATTATCCTTTTTTTTCCCCTTACATCTTTTGATTTCTTTGACCCTAATCTTTTTCCTTCAAGGGAACATGGAAAAAAGCAAGGGAATTGAAGAAGAAGAACAAAATGTCAAAGAGAAAACAACACACACACAAAACCAGCAGCTAAACAAAACTCTAGAGCAGAGAAAGAAGCTAATAAACTGAAAAAAACATCAAGATAAATGATGACCATAGGGTTTGTAAAAAATTACAAACCATACTAAGAAACAGGAAGACATGGACTAGTCCAATGAACAAACTAAAAACCAGGAAGAGATGCAGAACATCAAACAACTAATCAGAGCCATCCAAACAAATATCATGGACCAAGTTAATGAAGTGAAGGAAGAGATTAAGGATATTAAGAAGACACTGGGAGAACGTACTGAAGAAGCTGTAAACATACGTAAAAAGATAACAGATATGATGATGATGAATGGCACAATCCAAGAAATCAAAAAGACACTGGAATCACATAACTGCAGAATTGAAGAGGCCAAAGAATTAATGATGTGTAAGACAGTCATCTGAAATCAAACAGATAGTAAAACAGAGAGATAAAAAGATAAAAAACATCCAACAGGGAATTAGGGATTTACATGACAACAGAAAATGCACAAACATATGCATTATAGGCATCCCAGAGGAAGAAGAAAAGGGAAAAGGAACAGAAGGAATGTTGAAAGAAATAATGGCTGAAAACTTCCCAACCATATTGAGGGAGATGGACATACATGTCCAGGAAGCACAGCGCACCCCAAACAATATAAATCCTAACAGGCCTACTCCAACAAATATACTTGTTAAAATGCCCAATGCTCAAGACAAAGAGAAAACACTCAAGGCAGCAAGAGAAAAGAGAACTATCACATACAAGGGAAGCTCATTAAGCCAAAAAAAGCTAAAAATGCTGATTTCTCATCTGAAAGCATGGAGGTAAGAAGACAGTGGTATGACACAGTCAAGGTAATTAAAGAAAAAAACTTTCAGCCATGAATTCTCTATCCAATAATGCTGGCATTCAAAAATGATAGAGGGTTCAAAATATTCACAGATAAACAGGAGATGAGAGAGTATGCCAATAAGAAACATTCCCTTCAAGAAATACTAAAGGAACTCCTACAGGTTGAAAGGAAAAAACAAGAGAGAGAGAGTTGGAGGACAGTGTAAGAACAACTAAAAAGACAAAAAGAGGAATAAAACAACATGACATACATAAACCTGAAGAAAATATGGCTGATGTAAGAAATTCCTTGAGAGTAATAACACTGAGTGTTAATGGATTAAACTTCTCAGTCAAGAGACACAGACTGGCAGAATGGACAAGGAAATATAACCCATCTATATGTTGCCTACAAGAAACCAACCTTAGACCCAGGGATTCAAGGAGGCTGAAAGTGAATGGCTGGAAAACAATTTTACAACAGCCAAAATAGGGTGGGAGTAGCTATACTAATATCAGACAAAATAGTCTTTAAATGCAAAACTATTGTAAGAGACAAAGGTGGACACTATGTATTAGTAAAGTGGTAATCTTTCAAGAATAAAGAACAGTCATAAACATTTATACACCTAATCAGGGTGCCTCAAAATACTGGAGGCAAACACTGGAAAGACTAAGTGGAGATATAAATGCCTCTACAATTATAGTGGGGGACTTTAATACACCATTTGGCAGTTCCTCAAAAAACTAACTATAGAACTTCCATATTATCCATCAATTCCACTGCTGGGTATATACTCTGAAGAATTGAAAGCAAAGACATGAACAGATATATGCACGCCAATGTTCATAGTGGTATTGTTCACTATTGTCAAAAGTTGGACTCTCCCAGGTGCCCATCAACAGATTAATGGAAAAACAAAATTTGCTACATACATGCAATGGAATATTACTCAGCTGTAAGAAGGAATAAAGTGCTAACACATGGGAAAACATGGATAAATCTTGAAGACTTTATGTTGAGTGAAGCAAGCCAGGCATTGAAAGATGAACTGTATATGACCTCACTGATATGAATTAAGGAAATCGAGCAGTCTCAGAGACCTATTGTCTGTAAGATAGGTTTACAAGAAATGTAAAGAGAAGAGAAGGTTATGAGCCATCACCCATACGGATGTGATCTATGGTAAAGTAATAGAAGGTAGTTGCGTACTGAAGGAAAGGACAGGAGGGTAGTGATATCGAGTTAGGTGGTACAGGGTAGACAGGAAGGTATATTGGGAAAGGTAGGTTATAAGGTGCAGGATACTGGGGGGAGGGTTGGGAGAGGGACCAGGTGAACACTGGGTATTTGTGGGTTTGATGTTGAAAGTACAGAGGTGGGAATGCTTTTATGGCAATATGACAAGGAAGGGTCAGTGGTTTAGGGTGTTGGTTGAGGGGCATTTGGGACATGGCACACTTGGAGCAGGCTTCTAGGGAGCGTGTGAGTTCATTCTGTCATAATGTTTTGTATCAGTGGGTGGAGACCCACGTAATGAACAGGAAGAAGTTGGACCCCTATCTTTGGGAGGACCAATTTGTTCAGAAAGAGACAGGTGGGAGTCTTTCAAGAGCAAGGGCATTTCTTAATAGGGGAGGACAAACCAGTGTGTCAAGACCTCTTGTTACATGTAACTATGAATCTTGTCATCCAAAGAGTCAAGCCAGGGTGTCGTCTTGGGCCCCGGGGGATGGTGTGGGAGGAACAGAATAGATCAAACAGGGGGTATTTAGTGGTCAGTGGAAATATTCTTCATTACCATACAGTGATGGACAAAGGACATGGTAAACATCATCAAAATGTATAAAATATATGATCTAAAATGTAAAGCATAGTGTAAACCATAGACCATGTTTAGTAGCTATGTTGCACTATCTGTATATCAGTTATAACAATGCTACCATCCACATATAAAAAGATATTAATATGGGAAGTGGAGGAAAGGGGGAGGATGTTGGGTATATGAGAGTCTCCTGTATTTTCTGTGTGTCTTTGCTGTGACCTAAAATTTATTTGAAAACAAAATGAAAAATAGTGAGACACTGGGGATTGAGAGCAGGAAGGTGCCACAGTACAAACTGGACACCAGATATTGCAGTGATGAAAGGCAAAAGGTCAAAAAAAATTTTTTTATAATTTTCATTTTTTTAATAATCCAATCTTTTAATTTAATTTTGTTTTACTTTTTAAAAGAATTTTTTGTATTTTATCTCTTACATTTAAACTTATCATTATTATTTCATTTTCCTATTAATTGTATTCAGCTATTGTAATGGCTTCATCTTTGAAGAAGCTTTGGATCACAAAAGGGTTACAACTGGGTTTGGGGAGGATCGTTGGTGTGAGGTATCAGGATGAGGGATGCATGGGAGGAAGTTCACCTGAGCATACATATAAGGTATATAAAAATGTTCAAATGTTCACAAGGCATTGTAACGGTGGGTGGAGAATCACTCAATAAATGAGAGAATACTGAATTCCCATCCAGGAGAGCTCTGCCACATTCTCTAAGGGAGCAGCAACAGAGTTTGTAGGTGTACATCCAGAGACTTGAGTTATTGGGCTGTCTATGTGCCAGCTGGGCCTGGAACCTTGGTGGAGCAGCAACTGCTACTCTACAGCTCATTGGATGCACCCAGGACAACTGAAAGGAAGATGATGATTGACAATGGCCATCCCAGGGAACAGAGAGAGTCTGCAGCTGCAGGCAGGATAGTCCATTCATCTTCCCCATGGTATATAAGTCCCTTCTCAAATGGAGGTGGAGTGGACATCACGATCCCAGACTCCTCAGGATGAGGGGGAAGAGCTATGGACTAGAGTGGACTTACTGGTATTCTACTATAGACATATAGTGATTCAAGCAATAGAAGAAATTACAACATTGATGTGGAGCCAGTGGCCACTGGAAGTTCTGGGACAGGGAGAGGGAAAAGCAGTTGTAATACAGGGGCTTTTTCAGGACTTGGGAATTGTCCTGAGTGACATTGCAATGACAAATATAGGCCATTTTATATCATCATATAACATGCAGAACTGTGTGGGAGAGAGTGTGGTCTACAATGTGATCTATGGTCCATGCTTAATGGCAAAGCCCTAGGATGTGTTTATCAATTGCAATTAATGTTCCACACTAATGACGGATGTTTATGTGGGAGGTTGTGGGAGCTGTGGGAGGTGGGGTATATGGGAATCCCTATTGTTTTTGTGTAACATTTATGTAATCTAAGTTTTTTTTTTTTTTAATTAAAAATTTTTTTAAAAAGATAAGGCAAGGTCAGAGTTGGAGTTTTGATGCTGTAGATTTGAGCTGGAGCCCCAGGAAGTAAGCACACAGAGGAGCTTGTTGTGAGGAAGGAGAGAATGCCCCAGGAAAATAGAGATACAGTTCACCTGCCAGTTCACAGCTGGCCTTGTGAAGAAAGGCAAAACCTAGAGAACCTCAGAGTCTTCATCTGATTTTGTGCAGGAAAAAGAGAAGCTGTTCCAGGAAAGAAACCGAGCCCTTGGAAGAGAGGAACCCAAGAATCCTGAACACTGGCAAACATCAGCAGCTGTCTTGTTCCAACATGTGGCAACAGACTTTTGTTAGGGAAGAAAGTTACACTTTATGGCCTGGTAACTGTAAGCTTCTACCCCAAATAAATATTCTTCAAAAAGAAAAATAACACAATTGAAATGTGACTATATCCCATTTAAATAATGACATGTCAATCACATTTACATAAAGTGTAAGTCTTTAATTTTAGTACAGAAATGTACAGTCTAGCCTACAGTTGGGCATGCCATGCCCCAAATTCCAAAATTTCCACTTTTGAGGGCACATCATTATACTTTTGAAACATTAAAGTAAAAAATACTCATTTCAACTTCATTATGCTATCTTCTTTCTAATATTCTGCTTATTAAATTTAAATAATATTTTATATTGAAATGACTGATTTAGAAAAATGAAAGGGAATGAGGTTCAACACTGGTACTTTTATCAAAGATGTAGTATGTTTGCACTACTTCTCTTACTAGAACCTGGGCTTTTCTGATGGGGCAAGACATGTTAAAAGTATATTTTTTATATTTGGTGGAAATTACTTTTAGTCTTATGTATAATATTATATGACCTGTGCTTTTTTTCTAAGCATCAGAGGGTTAAATTTCTTTTTTTCATTTAATCGTAAAACCCCATTAGGAAAAAAATAATAGTGTAAAAAAAAGTTTGTTTTATGTAGAATTTTTTTTCATTTAGTCTTAAATTTATGCCTCAATATTCTAAGTGATTCAGTCATTCTTTATTTAAATGAATTTATTTCAAATTTTAAAAAAATTTAAAAAATAAAAATCAGACAAAAGAAAGCTTAACAAATCATTGAAGCATCACTCCAAAAAATTCTGTCCAGGCACATTTATCTCATCTAACCCTAAAAACAAACTCAATTGTTCCTTCAGAGTTCATAAAGATACACAAATGATCACAGATTTCTTAAATGATATGATGAAGGTCTCCTTGTTAATGAAGAAAATTTAAAAAAAAAATGCTTAATCATATTAATATCTCATAGAACTAAACTTCCTATTCTTTTTGGCCTTCATCATTGAAATAGAACATTCTTTGCTCTACTACCAAGATAATACAATAGTATTGTTAACTTTATCTATAATTACTATGTATCACCACATTCTTAACTCCTTGAGTAGAACATTCTTGTATTTACATTGTTAATCAGACTCTTCTTCTATCTCCATTTTAGAGTCCCCACATATTCCTCTAATTGCCTTTCAATTAATATTAACCTCCCAAGACTACTCCTTTCAACCACAATCATATTTATAAATCAGCAGTGTTTGTTATACTCATTATGATGTATCATCAGTTCCATCCATTACCATGTATTTAAAATTGACCGTCTACATACATTCAGCATGAGCTCTCCCCTTATTTATCCAGATTCTCTCCCTTACTAACCTGTATTCTCTAGTTCATTTCCATAAGTTTATTCATCATATTTACTTCCTATCAGTGAGATCATACACTATTTTTCCTTTTGTGTCTGGCTTATTTCACTCAACATAACATCCTCAAGTTTACACATGATGTCATGTGCTACCCCAATTCATTTCTTTTTACAGCTGAATAGTATTCCATCATATGTGTATACCACATTTGTTTATTCATTCATATGGGCACTTTGGTTGTTTCCACTTCTTAACAATTATGAATAATATTGCTATGAATATTGGTGTACAAATATCTGTTCATATCCTTGCTTCCAGTTCTTCTGAATATAATCCTAGTAGCAGGATGGCTAGACTATATGGCAGCTCTATATTTAGCTTCCTGAGAAAACACCAAAACATTTCCATAAAGGCTGCACCATTTTATACTCCCACCAACAGTAAAGGGGTGTTCCTATTGTTCAACATCCTTTCAAACACTTGTGGTTTCCTGTATTTTTTAAAACTAATAGTCAACCTGTAGGACATGAAATAATATCTTGTTGTAGTTTTGATCCACATTTCACTAATAGTTAGAGAGGTTAAACATTTTTCCACATGCTTTTTCTTTTATAATAAGGATGAAAACTACCAAATGTTTAGGAATAAACTTAACCAAGGACATAAAGGGCTTGTGTCCTGAAACTATAAAATATTGCTAAAAGAAACTAAAGATGACCAAATAAATGGAAGGACAAACTGCGTTAATGGGTTAGAAGACTAGATATCATGAAGATGTCAATTTTACCCAAACTGATCTACAGATTTAATGTAATACTGATGAACATTCCAACAGCATTCTTTGGAGAAAAGGAAAAGCAAATTATAAAATGTATCTGGAAGGGTGAGGGCCCTGATTGTCAAAAATATCTTACAAAAGAAGAACAAAGATTGAGGACTTTCAATTCTTTACTATAAAGCCTATTTGGGGAAGTTCCTGGAAGATGGCATTAGAGTAAGGAGGCAGGGCTAAGCTTTCTCACAAAAACAATGGAGAAAGATCCAAAAGTTGTTCAAGGGAACTAATTTGGGGGTCAGCAGATCAAGACAGTGCCACACAAGTCACAGGAGGTTGAGGGACAGAGAGATGAAGAACTTGAAACAACAAATGGGCATTACCAAAACCTGCAGTAGCAAGAAAAAGATCCCCTCCCCTCTCCCAAGATATTAAGCTGGGAAAAATACCCTGGCTCACTGCAACCAGTGGAGGAAAAATGACACCATCTGCCCTGTCAGCTGTTATAAGGTGAAAGGAGGAGATCTTGGGGTTTCTCTTCAGTGAATTCGGTCAGCAGAACCCATTTTTAATCTCATGTGTGACTAAACCAAAACAAAGGAAAGCAGAGATTGAAAGAAACAACTCAGTGGAAAAGTTCACTCAAAAGCACCACCTGTTGGCCTTTCTGGAAATTGCATGGAGTAAAACTACTCTATGGGCTTTCTTTACCTGATCTCCTGAGACAAAATCTGAGCACCATTAGTGAATCCCTGGTCTGATTTTGATAACCAAAGCTGGGCAATTTTAAAGAATAAGACAAATTCAATGAA
The DNA here is from genome assembly GCA_029593785.1 of Cabassous unicinctus. Classification (NCBI taxonomy): domain Eukaryota; kingdom Metazoa; phylum Chordata; class Mammalia; order Cingulata; family Chlamyphoridae; genus Cabassous; species Cabassous unicinctus. The sequence continues at coordinate 24,352 of JAQZBX010028132.1, forward strand.
ATATCAAAAAAGAGCTGTGAAAAAAGTAGGCAATGAAGAGAAATTGACCATCAGAGTAAATTCATCAAGATATCCAGAAGCCTAGACATCAGCAAAAAAATTACAAGCCATATTAACAAGAAGAGTTGGCACAGCCAAAGGAACAAACCAAGTATCATGAAGAGATACAGGATTTAAGATAAATAATCAATGATAATCACACAACTCTCCTGAATGAATTCAAAGAATTTAAAGAAAATATGACTAAAGAGATAAAGGAGATTAAGATGACATTGGGTGAGCACAAAGAACAATTTGAAAGCCTGCAAAGAAAAGTAACAGCTTATAGGAATGAAAGACATAATGAATGAGATTAAAAATACATTAGAGGGGAAACAGATGTGGCTCAAGTGATGGAGAACCTGCTTCCCACATGAGAGTTCCCAGGTTCAACACCCAGTGCCTCCTAAGAACAAAAGCAAAGCAAAAAAAATGAAGCTACTAACTCAGGGAAGCACTGGCTTCCCACATACAAGGTCCCATGTCCAATCCCCTGGCCCCAGTAATAATTTTTTTTAAATTAAATATTAGAGGTGCATAAAAGCAGATTTCAATTGCTTGAAGACAGAATTAGTGATTTGGAAGACAGATCATCTGAACTGTAAAAGACAGGTGACCAGAAAGAGAAGAAAATGGAAAAACTGGAACAGTCTCAGGGTAAAGGATGACAATGTGAAATCCACAAACATTCACATTATTACTATCCCAGAGGGAGAAGAGAATGTGAGAGGGGAGAAAGAATATATGAGGAAATAATGACTGAAAACTTCCCAACTCTTATGAAGACACCAATATAAATATTCAAGAACAATGCACAACAAACAGAATAAATCTGAAGAGATCTGCCCTGATACAATTTCTATTCAGAATGACAAATATCAGAGATGAAGAAGGGAATCAGAAAGCCTCAAAGGAAAAGAAATGCATCACATACAAGAGAAACTCGATAAGATTAAGTGTTGACCTCTCATCAGAAGCCATGGAGGTGAGAAGAAAGTGGTAAGATGTATTTATGGTAATGAGAGAGAAAAACTACAAGCTATGCATTCTGCATCAGGTAAAACTGTCCTTCAAAATTGAGGGTGAGTTCAAAGTCTTCACAGACAAACAAAAACTAATAGAGGGGGGAAGCCAAGATGGCAGCAGAGTAAGAAGCTCCTGGAGTCAGCTTGTGCTACAGGGTAGCTATTAATCACCTAGAACTACCTAAAGCACCTGTTTGGGGGCCCCAGGAGACCAGAAGAGTATCCTTCAACTTCCTTGAAAATACGGAAGGAGGAGACTGCTCATCTGCAGAGAGGATTCATGATTAAAGCCCTCCATGCCATGAAGGTCAGTGCCTGTGGCACAAGCCACCTGGGGAGCTATTCCGTGGCTGGAGTTGGAAGCTCCATTTCCCAAAAAATGGGGGAGGAAGACACGGTGTAGCACTGACTTCAGCTACCAATTAGTAAATTCAGAAGGCTAAAGTAAAATCCTAGGAACAACAAAACTTTCAGCCTTTCCAAGTCAGAAGGAGGCTGGTAGCCACCATTTTTACTCTGCCCCTGGCCTGAGGGGAAGTAGGGCTGATTGAAAATAACAGTGCTAGTAAGGATCAGTTTCTTTTCACCCAGGTTGAATTGCAGGTCTAGCCTAAACCCCAGCCCCACCTCTGGCAGGGTGGAAGCTGGGGGGACCTGCACCACTTCTCTGGGAAACTGCAAGCCACATTGCAGAAGCTGGTGTCCATCCTACTCTAGCAGCTCAAGCTGCCTCAGGAGCTATTCCATGGCTGGATTTAGAAGCTCCATTTCCCATAAACAGTGGAGGAAGAGACAGTTGTCCACCAACCTCAGCTACTGATTAGCAGACTCGTCTGGCTAAAGTATAATCCTAGAAACAGCTAGGGTTTGAGCCTAAGTTGGAAAAAGTCTATAGCCACCATTTTGACTCAACTCCTGGCATGAGGGGAAGCCTGGCTGACTGACAATCCAGTGAAGTTAAGGACTGACTTCTTTCCACCAAGATTCGACTGCAGCCCTAGCCTAGGCTTCAGCCCCACTTCCAGCAGATAGGAAGCTGGCAGGACCTGCACCAAGCTCTCCAGGCTACTGCAATCGCTCTCCACTGGCACAGACTGAATATTCGGTCACCTGAGGCTGCATGCCTGCACCCCAATAAGATAGAAGAGATGCTAGGTATCCTTGACCTCTCCTGGCAGTGGCAGGAATTTTCAGCCCACATGAACTGGTTTGTTGAGTCCCTTTGAGTCCATCTCCACCTCTGTCCCCCCATAGGATAGGAGGGGGATGGTATTCCCTCAGCCTCTCAGGGCAACTTCAGGCACTTTTGGCCTACACAAACCTGACCGTTGGTCACCTGTGGCTCCACCCCCATCTCCAATAGGACAAGAGATGAACTATGTTTGCCCAGTCTCTCTGGGTAACTGCAGGTGCTTTTGGCCCAAACAGCCTGGACTGGTGGGTACTTGTGGGTCCACCCTCACTCCCTGATAGGAAAGAAAGGGGCTGGTATTTTACAGATTTTTTTGGGCAATGGCAGACTTTTGGCCTGCATGAACTGGACTGTTGCATGCCTGTGGATCCATCCCCACCCCAAAAAGGATAGGAGGGCTCTGGTGTCTCTACAGCCTCTATGGACAATGGTGGATACTTTCAGCCTACAGGGACTGAACTGTTGGGTTCCTATGGATCCAACCCCATGCCTTAATTGGATAGAAGAGAGCTGGTATTTTCTCAGCATCTCTAGGAAAGAGCAGATATTCTTGGCCTAAAAGGACTGAACTGTTGGGTGCCCATAGAACCACCCCACCACCCAATAGGATAGGAGGGGGCTGGTATTTCCTCAAACACTCTGGGCAACAGTGGGTGCTTTCAGCCTGCAGGGACTGAACTGTTGGACATTGGTGGTTCCATTTCCACCCAGAAAGGGCAGAACCAAAAGTACTGCCTCAGCTTCTCAGGACAACTGCAGGAGTATTCAGCTCACACACTGGGCATTCCAGAAAGTCCATTCCCACCACAGGCAGACAGAGGAGAAAAGTGGGAGAAGCTTCATCAATTCCTGGGGCAACATGGGCAGCTTCAGCCTCCTTAGCTTACAACATGAACTACATCTTTGACTCCTAGTACACAAACAGCATGGAAGAAAAGACAAGAAAGCCCTAAAGGGAGAAACTTCACCCAGAGTAAATACATCTAGCAAACCAGATGTGAAAACACCAACAAAAAATTACAATCCATACCAAGAAACAGGAAGATACGGTCCAGTTAAAGGAACAAAATAAGCCTGGAGATGACATAAAAGAATTGAGACAACTAATCATAGATGTTCAAACAAATATCCTTAATAAATTCAATAAGATGGGAAAAGAGATTAAGGATATTAAGAAGATATTAGATGAGCACAAAGAAGAATTTGAAAGCATACATAGAAAAAGAGCAGACCTTATGGGAATGAAACGTGTAATAAATGAAATTCAAAATACACTGGAATATATAATAGCAGATTTGAGGAAGCAGAAGAAAGGATTGGTGAGCTCAAAGACATGGCCTCTGAAAGTGAAC
>JAQZBX010028133.1:0-19408 GCA_029593785.1 Cabassous unicinctus
TTTTGTTTTTGTTTTCCCCATTTAAAAAAATTAAATGTATAACTAGTGATATAGTGATTAAATAATATAGTGGTTAACTGGTAGAATCTTAATAGCCTTACAAGTTTCAAAAAGAATTTCAATATGTTATATATATTTTGCTGTTTGAGTCAGAAGTCGGGAAGGAATTTTAAGAAACAAATTTCTTAAAATCAAAAGAAAGCTAGAGGTTGTTTGCCTCAAGATATGCGGCACAATTAACTATCTTAGTTTTCCAAGATGTTTAAATGATACTTTGCATATTTTATTCCCAGTTTATTCTGCCTAAATCCTGCTTCTATTTTGGCTAGGATTATACAAAACTGGTTGATAATAAAAATTTGTATATTTGTGTTAAGTAAAATAAAATGGCTGCCTGCCTTGCAAGTTGCCTGGGGATGTTTATCAGAAAAGGGCTTGTCTACAAGACAAAAACAATTGCCCTGCAGGGGTTTTCTAAGAAAATGGAAAACGTGCTACAGGCTTGATGATAAGCAACACCTGGTGATAAAACTAGCTTCAGTCCAGTAGAGATGGCTTCTCAGAATGGACAAGCCTACCATACTAATCAATGTATGCTCTTCACTCTGTGAAAACCCTGTGTAAAATGGAAATTTAACTTTGGCCACTCAGAACATTCCCTCATTTGCTCCAGTGCCTTCTCTAATGTGCTCCCCCTTTCCACCGCCTTGGCGGAGCTCCCTTCTACTTTCTGAATGGGATACTGCCCTTTTCATGAACCACTCAAAAAGCTTTGAGATGGTAAACTGCATGAAAAGTTTTTCCCTTATCATTTGAAAGAAAAGTGATTTATTACATGTTTCAAAAAGCAAAAAAAGGCACTCAAATTTTTTTCATTTAAAAAACCCCAGTATGTTACATATTCTAGTAGTAAGCATAACCATCACATATTGATTGTCTCTATATTGGGTATGATAAAATGATCTTTCTCATTGCTAATTTTTTGAAAATAATCATTTTCTTCCATTCTTGTCTTCTTTCATACCCTGTGGTTATTAATGTTAGGTAAGTGTTGCAATAAAGTTGAAGTAATTAGGCAGAATATCAATATTATATTTCTTTCAGTGGCTTAAGCACTGGGATTAATGATGTTATCATGGGCTTTGATTACGTGCCATTTTTAAACGATGGTTTCAAAACAGGCCCAATGTCCTACAGGATGGTAAGCAATATAAAACACCGTGCTTAAATAAACATAAATCAGCCTGACTCTTTATTCTTTAAGCCATTCACTGGCCATTTTTTCATCCATTCAAACTTAATAATTTAAAAATATTTCTTTAGTATTAGCTACGTGTTAGGCAATGCCAAGCATCAAAGGGATACACAGTAAGTCAAACATGGGCCTTGCTCCCATTAAACCAACAAAAATTAGATTGCAAGTACAAAAGAGGTTCAATATTTTTAAATAACAAATACATTCAGCCAACAAAAATTAAATGTTTAACAGGACCAAGCATATAAAGAGTAAAAAGGGCCTTTGCATTTTAAAAAATCACACAGCCTTCTTTTTATTTTCCCACTTTTGAGAGAGATATGGATACTGAGGAGTGTGCAATGATAAATAGCAACACCACGTCACATTTAGCGTCAGAAAGAAAAGAGGTGGTGGAAGCTGTGGCTTCCCTGAGAACACTTGCCGACATCTAATAGTCTTGACGCAAGATGATGGTAACCCTGGAGGAATTTTGTCTCAGTATTGCCAGATATTCTGATTTTTTAATAAGGAATTTAGAAACTGGAGTTTTTAGATAAAAGCTCCAGATTTCACAGTGTTGGCCTAGATTTAAAACGAATCTAAGTTTGCCAAAGGTAACACCTTGTCGAATCAAACTGTGCTCATAGTTTGCAACATCCCAGAATCTTTCAGCTCAGAAATTCTATTAGGTGATTTACTCAACTTTGTAAGACACTTTTGAAAAGTAATCAAATTGTAATGTTTAGAGAATTTTAAAGAGTTATATATGAAGAAAGAGTCCTTTCTAGGCGATTTGTTAAGACTGGAGATATTATAAATAAATGTTCTTTGCAACCACCTTTGTTACTGTATGTTTTACTATTATTAAGCTCTACAGTTCCATAAGTTGCTGACTTTGATAATATTACAGTATAACAGCTCAAGGCTGATTTATTATTTTGCATTTTGCATTATTTTGCATTTCATAGTGCCTAATATTTTCTCCCCAAATATTTTTTTTTCTGAATGCTTTAATTATTTTATGAAGGACTACCATGTACAGTTGTGTGAGATGTGCAATGCACAACTTCAGAAGGTGTAATTTACTGAGACTGTGATGTAAATGGTGTTTCCTAGAACTGTGAAGTTTATAACCTCCGCTATGGTATACAATGTCCTTGTTCTTCTCTAATTATCTTAGAAAACCCACTGAACAGATGTGATGGATCTAGTCATTGTTCTCTAATTTTATTTGATAGATGTAGTCCAAAGAAGTGTAGCAACTTGCCTGATGTCACAATTAGTTACTGATAGAGCCAGGCAATAAAGCAAATTACCTGAATATCCAGAGTTAAGAAGGCATAAAAAATAACAATGAATTGCTTTTGCATGTCATAGCTTGCAAAGCACTTTCACAGATATTTTCTTATTGCCAATTAAATCTCAATGCACCATCATGGAGATTTGAAGGTGAGGAGAATGACTCCTCACCATCTTTAATTCTTAGTCCTTCAAAATGCATTTATCTGAATTTTTCCATAACAGCTTATTTGTCAATTCAAATATACAACATATAATATATGTATCGATACATATAATATATGTGTATTGATACATATAATGCTGATAATTTCAACTATTTACGTTTCCTAATTACCTAGTAATATTATTTTCTCATATGGCTTTGATCACCTAACCCCATTTTCTTTTCACCCTTAACACCAGGGCCTTATTTTACCTCTAAATGTTGGCCTGTAAACATATGTGCATATTCTCTTTATTTTAATTTCTTTTTCCATTTCATATTGTACTCTTAATTCAATAATTCTCATTTATGGCTCTAACTGCCTTTATCGTTTATAGCTACAATATTTCAAATTACCCTCCTCTGTTAACTTTAGACCTGTACTCTTGAATTTAGTAGCCACTACCCATATGTAGCTATTTAAATTTAAATTAGATGAAATTAAAAATACAGCTCCTTAATCACATTAGGCATATTTGAAATATTCAGTAGTCACGTGGGACTAGTGGCTAATATATTAGACAGTGTAGATATAGAATTTTTTATCATCACAGAAAATTCTATATGTCAACACTGGTATAGAAAAATTAATCTTCTGTTTTCATTCAAATCTATGCTTTATTTCTTCTTGAGTCTTTCTCAGCCTTCATGAAAGTAATTTTATCCAAATATTGTTTTTGTGTATCTTTAAAATATAATTATAATGATGTTGCATATTTTGATATTATATATAGAGTTCAATTGCAACGGTTTAAATCAGAATATATTTCTCCCAGAAGTGGCAGCACTGGCCAAAATAGCAGCCAATGGGATTTTTTATGTGTTTTTCCCAATAAATGTTCACATTCCTCACTTCTTTATCCATTTGCCTAAAACTAAAGATTTATCAAAATATTAATAGTGATTTCTTCATTTATAGAATCTTTTGGCAATTATTATCATTAAAAAGAGAATAAGAAAAATCTTTTTTCTGCCAATGATAAACTGATCTTGAGTGATTAAAGTAGTAAATATAAAAGACTGACTTATAGAGAGGGCCATAATATTTGAAACTTGAAACTGAGGGAAAAATTAGTATTGCCGTTAATCCTAAACAGCTCAGTGACAGTGGGGACTGTGAATTTCTCATGAATCTTTCAATATGGGAATTAGTAAAATATGCAATTCCCATTGAGATTCAGCACACTGCTTTTAAACTATACTTCACTCTTACCTTGGCATTAAGGAACTGTCTTGTAAAATATAACTTCCTGTATACTTTTTGTTTGATAAAGAGGAAATGATACTAAGTGGAAAGAAAAACTCAACTTGGGGAAAACAGACTAGAATTTCATACATTGGGAAAAGAAGTTAAAACAATAGCATTTCTCCCTTAAGAAATAACGATTTAAAAAAAATCACACTCTATTTCAAAAGATCTATTACAAAATATTTCTAGCACTTTTAGATTTTATACTTTGGCACAATTTTCTCAAAAAGTGACCTTTAAAAATAACAGAGAAAACACCCATACAACATCAATTTCTAGGCATGGCTCATAGAACTGAACAAAGGAAAAACAGTCAATATTATGAAATTTGGTAGAACATAGTACATGGTCTCCAGACTCTATGTTAGACTCCAATAGATTTTTATTAAATTCATCTTTCTATCTATTTATTAATTTTAATGGGTACATAAAATTCAAGTGAAAGAAGATATAATTGTCCACAGAAGGGCTGGTGGAGCACTTGCCAACTTATTGTTATGTATGTTAGCTTAAAGTATGCTCTTATTCCACTGTGCAACTTCTGTGTGTCAGCCTGTTTAATAAACTGTGTGCTTGGCAATGGCAGAAGCTTTATCTTAACAGCCAATACTTACTGTAGAGTAAAGAGAAGACGTGCTGGAGACCAGTGATAATGAGGAGCCATGAACTACAGAAAGCACAAAGAACAAAAGAGGTAAAAAAATAATAAAGTACACTCATATACTCCAGACCTTTACTAAAAATGTAAAGAACTTGTGGTTAGGGATATAAAATAACAACAAGCAAAAAGAATCTGAGAACAATTCTACTGTTATTTTTTGCAGATTAAAATGTTGAGACATGTAGAGATCCTATACCTATCTCCCAAAGTAACTCAATCACGTTATAGGCAGTAGTTGATAAGCATGAGCTTTATAAGCATGTTTTGCATATACTGAAAACTATAATAAACTCCCAATAGTAAACTTCCAATAGACAATAGTCAGAAAATCATGGAAACCCAAACTAAAACTGCCATAAAACAAAATAACTTTTCATGTATTTTGTTTTCATTTGTATATAATGAAGATCCATTTTTGTATATTTGCTACATATTTTTTCAGGAAAATAAGCATTTTACCCTTGCTATTTCAGCATTGCCTGTAATGAGTTGATCATACCCTTTTATGTTCAGAGTTATTGTTATTTCAGTAATTTTAGTAGAAATTTACTTCTTATTTCAAGGTAGTGTCTCACAGAAATTAAAAATGGAAGTGGCAATTGCAGTCTTTTATCTGCAAGCATCAAAATACCATCCTTAAACAATTAACAGTCTGCTTTATATTCTTGCATTTCCAATTTATTTTAAACTCAGAAGATGGGTAAAATTGTGTTTAATAATATCTGGAGAAAAGGTCTTCCTTTTTACATTAGGGGATAGCAGATAATTATACCTGTTTATCTATTCATTAAACAAACATTCATTGAGCACACACAATGGGACAGGCCTTTGCTAGATCCTGGGACAACAAAATGAATAAGACCCAATCTGAGGAGCTTAAAAATAAATAGAAATATATATGACTAAAAAGAAAACCACAATAGAGAATGAGAAATGCTATTGAGAGGAATGCATTGGTTAGTACAAGAGCACATTGGAGGAACATACAACCCAGCCTGGGGAGGGCTGGGAAAAGGGTGCTGGAATAGTGGCAATGGGAATGAAAAGAAGGGGGTGCACCTGAGAGAAATGAAGATGCACCTCTTTAAAACTGATTGAGGGTAGAGATGTGAGTCAAAAGAGGAATGAAGCAGAATCCCCAGGTTTCTAGCCTGGGCAAATACCACTCTATGAAACATGTAAAGTATTAGTCTCAACTCAATTATTTAAAAGAAAAGCACATTCTTTCAACCTCTAAACACTTGCATGAACTAAGAGTGTTAGCCTGGTGTAATAGAAGGAATGTGGACAAAGAATCAAGAGTTCTATTTTTAGCTATCTGGCCTTATAGCTTATGGCTCAGTCTCTTCATAAGTTATGAGCATTGGGTCAGCATTACTAAAGTCCTTCCATCTCTCTAATTCAGTAATTCCTTGATTCTTGACCAAAATGGAAGAATCATAATATAATTCAATGAATGAGCATTAAAAGGCCATTTGGCCCACGCAGGCTTTCAGCAATCCAGACTATTCCATTCTCATTCATGGAAGTCCAAATTTCCCAGCAAAACCAGCATGGTATTTGGAAATGAGGCACCCTAGAAAGCAGGCAGTATGCTTGCCAATTATTTTTACAGTATGAAAAGGGTCCTGTTGTTAAAGGGAGCAACAGAACCATTTCAAAACAGCAGTGGCTTTAAATTTTAGATTAGTTATATTTTGTCTATCTACACTGCAGAAATTAGCAAAATCTTGGGGTGTAATTCGCTGTCACAGGACACTCAGTGATTTGGTTAATATCCTAAAAGGTAGTGGTGGTTGTGGTTGACCAATTTAGTGCCAGCATGTTAAATGCACATTGATGACCTGAAAAACATGAGGCAATTGTCATAGCTGTCTAAACTTTTAGTTAGAAGATACTTTAAATAAGGTGGGAAGAGGGAAGAGAAAGGAATGTAACTATTCTTTACTCTAATTTCATCCTTGTAACAAATTTGTGAGATTATGTATGCAGAAACTAAGGGTAATAAAGTTAAGAAATTTGCCCAAGTTCATACCACGAATAAATGGCTAGGCAGAGGCTCAAATCCTAGTCTGTTTCAAGATTGTAGTCCTTTCTTTTACATGCAGTTATTTAGGACTAGGATAATATGGCTGATTTCTTGTCTGGTTTTATTTTACTCCATTTGAATTTTTACATCTAATTCCATTTTATTAGGCCAGGTCATAATTTTTATTGTCATTGGATACAGAAACATGACTTATAAAGCAAAAAGGAGATACAAGATGAATTCTAAAATGTTATGATATTAAAAACAAGACTAACATAAGAAGGAGTTTCTGAGAATAAAAGTAGCTAATATATGATAGCTTCATAAGAGAATTTTTCAGATTATGCTTCTCTAACTGAGGTGCCAAATAAAACATTGGGTCTGATAGTTGACACAAGGCAAATATTCCCTAAAATTATGGCGTTTCTGTATGAGAACACTGAAATCATCCTGAACTGTTCCACAGCCAGTTATTAAGTCTAAACAATCGCTGGCATATTTTCAAACGCCTAAAGATACAGAAGGTAATGAAGAAAAACTATTCTTCAAGCATCAGGGCTCCCCACCTGAGAGTTATACTGATTTATTTATTCTTCAAAAATCCTTGTGATGTGAGTATTGCAATAATTTTCATTTCAGAGTTAAAGTCATTTCATCTTTCTTTCCCCCACACTTACCTTCTTCCATGCTGTCTCTGAATGACCCTGAATGACTGATGGCACGCGGCCTTTCCTCTAGAGACGTGGCACTCCCACAAAGCTGGGAGTCGTCATAGAGATCGAAGGACGAGTCTTGGGCTGGGATGCTGTTTGAGCGCATCATGCTGGGCCCAGGAAGGTTAAACTGAGACAGATTGGTTGGGCTCACTGAAAAACAAAGCACACACAGCCTACTTTGGGGGGGCTTCAGCAATGAAAGTAGTCGATTAATAGAGAGTGAGGATGTGATCCCAATGCTTATGGAAACATGAATTCATATGGTATCCTCCATCAAGATATACAGAGTGTGCCTCTGAAATGTTCAGTAACAGTTACAGTACAGTTACTCTTTTCTTCTAGCACTTTCATGGCAAGCAGCATATACATTTCTAAAACAACATTAAACAAAACCACCTAGTTGCCTCTATAGCTCATGCTACAAATCTAATAAGTTGGTGTTTTCTGCTGCCTGTGATGAAGAAGAGTGTCTTTCAAGAGTCTGAAGGTTTCTTTTTAGAGAAGAATATGTCATTTTAATGGAAAAAGAAAAATTGAAAAGAATCTAAAATATAAGAATTTAAGTTTTTCAAAAGAGCCTTTAGATGTTTCCAGGCAAAGAGGTCCAATCATTTTTACTTATGAATTTATATAAGTTCATAGACAGGACTATTGCCACTGTCACTATTATTGGAATTAGGTCATAAAAGAGAAAGAGTAAAATAAACATCTTCTTTAAATGAAATACAATGTAAGGTAATTTGTATTTGTAGCCTGTCACAAGGTTAGGCACATAAAACTCTTTCTACTGTGTTTAAGACCAGACTAGAATGCCACTATGAGAATGTTGAAAGTCACAACATGTTGTGCTTCAAAAGCATTATCTTGAATCTGTAATTCAAAATAGAAATTAATTTGCCTATTGCCATAAAGATCTAATGGTATTTAACTTTTTAGATAGGTTGATAATAATCAATTTAAAGAAAGATGAGTTTGATTGAATGTACACCTGAATTGGAAAACAATGCAATTTTAATACATGAAATAGAGTAAAGTGGAAAACAAATTGAGAAATATATCAAAGATGCTCATATTTTTAAAAAAGCAAGTTTGTTACAAATATGTGAGGAAGCAAGCAAGAACCTCTTAAGGTATGAAGGGATCTTTTGAGTAAAAACCTTGGGGAGTTTATATTGCTAGTTTGGAATTGGTCTATCTCTTCAAAATTTGCTATGATTTTTTTTTTTTTTTGACAGAGGCACAACATATCTTAATATAATGTAATGTACTGTTCTCAAAATAATGTAAAATAGGAGAAGGATTTCTTGGGGGTAATTTAAAGGGTTTTTTTTCTCCTTTCTGCCAGGCATTGTGCTGTATACTTTACAGGTATTAATTAATCCATACAATAACCCTCTGATATAGTTAGTTATGGAATGGGATAAAAGAAGAAGAATAAGGAAGGCAAAATGGGATTAAGAACTGCATCTAAGCATTCATGGACATGTCAAGTGGACAAAACAATCCTTAGGAAGGAAGGACTGAAGAGAAGGAGAAAGGCAGATAGGGAGGGAAAGGAGGAAGGAAAGAAAGAGGTGGGGATGGGGAGAGAGTAAGAGAGAAGAAACGTTTCAGGCACATCCTTTAAGCCAGCACCATCTATTAGTTCCAGTTTCATTTAACTGCTGACAACAGCCAGTAGGTCATTGTAGGACATGTAAGACTTGAATGCTTATGTTTATGGTACCTGGATTGGGGTAAATAATCCTATTCTACATATATATATGAATTGACTCTTTGCTAAATGAATGAGGTATTCAACACATTTACAAGTGTACCATTTAAATAAATAAATAAGGGGGAGAGAGAGAGAGAGAAAGAGAGAGAGAGGGATTGATATTAGAAGGACATTTTATTCACTGGCTTTGCATAATTTCTACCAATTGATTGCAGAGCTATCGAAATAAAATGTTCTTCTATACCTTAAATACATAACACTTAATTCATCCAAGATGAAATATTAATAGGGATTAGGGTGGGTTACAAAGAGAATATTTGGTATTTACAAACATTTTGATAGCTTCTCCATTGGAAATGTACCCATGTATTTTAAAGAGTGTTTAATTAAGTTAATATCTATGAAGAGTCTGCTTCATTGATGTTGTAGGGAATAGAAAGACAAATATGACATGGTTCCTGATTTCAAAACGCTCATAATTTAGTGGAGGTGACTGAAAGGTAGACAAGGAAATAAGTAAAATAGACCAAGAAAATGTATATAATAGAAGACAAAGGCAAAACAGACAAAGAAACTTTCTATAATAGAACACAAATTGAAGCAGGGATTCTAGTGGTGGCTTTGTTTTCCATCTGACTGCAGGCAAATTTTCCAGTCTTTACCCTTCAGTTTCTTCATGAATAAAAAAATGGCAGAATAAATGAACTCTAAGATCCATTCAAAGCCAGGGAAGACACCAGAACTTCTAAATAGGAGAAATACATATGGGGCAATCAACTAGTTGAAAGAGAACTATTGACCTTGTCTTAAATTGTATTTGGACAGCAAAGCCACTGTTTTTATTAAGATTATATGCTCGCTTGTGGTGATTTAAGGAGAATAGGAACTAATATAAATGTGCATGGGTTTTAAATACCTCCAATCACTCTCTGACTTTGTTACTATATCTGGACATATTACCTAATGATCTTATGCTAATTCTTTAAATAAGAAAAGAGTTGTCATAAGGAATTAATTTTAACTTATTTTATGGAATCAGAGTATAGAGTAGGAAAAAGAGGTGGAGATTCCAGAAAATGTTATTTTGGCTATTTCTAGATTTAGGTAACTTCATTCTGTTAGTAGTTTTCAGTAGAAGATAGAGATGCCATAAAATTTTACATAATAGATGAATGATTCAACCAATGCGGGTCTTTTCCAACTCTGAGGTACTATGCTTCCATGAGTATAGAAAAAAATGGATTAATTCTGAATAGGTGAGGGGATGAATGTGGAGGAGGAAAATAGAAGGGCATACAAGATAGAAGGGCTTTAGAAGAAAAAGCATAGAAACTGTTCCCATGCAAAGGTGTTTAAACAGCATTCTGTGTGCAAAGGGGTCTATCACACATATAGAAATTTGGAGTGACAGGTTGATATTAATGCTGCTACATGGTAAGCCTTGTAGTGAACTGTAAAATGAATCCGAACAATTGTTCTCACTCATAGAAACACTACAATGATTCTCCTCAGGATAGTCATTTATCTCATGAGGACTTTGTGACCTTTAGTAAATGAAGTTTCATTTAAAGATTAATTTTGTTTACATAAGTTATATTCTGATGTGCTTTTTTGATGTGGGAATCATTTCTGTTATAGCTAGTATGCCAGGAAATACTCACAAACCATAGCTGACTTTTGCAGGAGCTCAGGGTAATCTGAGAATGACGTAATTGTGGCGTTTAAAATTTTCTAGTGCTTATTACACATGATTTTCTGTTTTTTCCAAAAAATGTTAGGTATTCATATATTTTAATACATTATATTATGTCAACATGTATGGGAAGATCTTCCTACATATGTCCCAATAGGTGAAAATGTTGACAGCTATATGGAAGTGCAGGCAATAAGATCAATTAGATATAAAATGCAGTTATCTGGGTGAAGAGGTAAAAAAGTTTAAACAAGAACAATGCTATTTAATAAGAGAGGTAGATATGAGATGTTCTGGAGATAAAATGCCAGGTTTTGGTCTATTGAAAAAGTACCATTTATGAAGATCCAAGTAAGATTCAAATGTTGAGTATATTGAGATTTTGCACTGAAGTGGTTGGGCAGAGAGGTGATACTGTGAAATGGTACAGGAAATAGAATGACTTTGGCTTGAGGGAGGTATGTGGTTTTTAACGCTGATGGGATTTTCATTTTAAAATTCAAAAAGATCTATGGAAAAGACGTGTTGAATGAATTGTGTTACCTTGTGGTCTGGTTTATGCCCAGGGTTTCTACCTAATATCTGGCACAATTATTAATAGCATCCCCTTTCACTTTCAAAAGAGTAAAAAAGTGTTTGAACAATAAAATGATACAGCTGTTAAGATGAGCATTCTTAGGAGAAAGAATCATGGTTGGCAAAAGAGAGAGTCAGGAGGGTGGTGTCAATGAAGTCAAGGCCTGGAAGTGCTTTAGGAGGGAGAACTGGCAGCAGTGTCTAACACTGCGGAGAGAGGATCTCTGAGAAAACACAATGGGCTAAGCCAGGAAGACCCATGTCCTAGGCAGGTAAACTTGACCTTTCAGACTCTCAGTTTTTATAGGAACAAAATAAAAGGGATGTATTTGCTAAGTGGTTTTCAAATTCAAATCATTAGAACATCAAAACTCCACAGAGATGCTATTATCAGTAAAAGTATAATTCATGTTTCATCTATTAATTATGCTTCAACTCTTTTAAAACTATATAATAAAATTCATTCTCAAAATGTGCTACACGTTGTGCCCATGGACATGTTGGCTTCAGTTGCCATGTTCACTTTGATTAATGCAACTTTGGAATAAAGTCATCTCTGCAAATATCTGACAATCTTGTAAATGAATACTTGATCCAGAATGCCATAATCCTCTACTAGTCCTTCAAAATCCAGGTTGTGCATGTTCTTCCAATATAATTGTGTAGTTACTGTCTTGTGGATTACACCCAATTAAATGCAAAATTCTTACTCTTGAGAGTGTAAAGCCTGCTTTCCAATAAAAATGATGGTGTAGCAGAGATATACTTTTCAAGTGTTACACTCTTCTGAGTGCTCATATATATTACCTCATTCAATGCTCACAATATAACCTCTGTCTTATGTATCCATCCAACAGATAATAGAGACTTCACCAAGATCAGACATGGTAGGTGGCAGATCTGAGATTCAAACCCAAGCCTGTCTACTCCTGAGGCCTGTGTTTATAACCAGCAGTCAGCTTTGCTTTCTAGCAAATAAACCTTTTGTCAGTCCTACTCCAGTTATAAAAGATTAAAGAATGCAAGAGATTTTATAAAGTTTTGGTACCTTCTTGTCTGTCTTTTATATTTATCCTAAGAAATGTGAGCAGTTGTTAAATGTTGTTAGAAATTCACCAGAAGACCATTTTCCTAAAATTTCTTATTTTGACATTATGAATCAGTTTAATTAAATAACACCCAAGATTTTCAGCTAAGCAGATTTTTAAAGTTACCACTTACAATAACTTATCTGTATGAATCTATATTTTCTCTATAATGTCATCATCTCAGATTCAACCTAATGTTTGCTAGAACAATTAAACTGCTTATAATTGAACTTTATAATATTATAAATTTGAAGTTAAAAAATAAATTAGAATTAATAAACCTTTGATTTATGTGTTTGTAGTACTGGGCTTTTATATTAGATATCATGTGAAAAAAACAATCATTTGTAAAATCAGGAAATGGAAAGATTGAATATAGACTTCTCAATTGTATATTCTGACAGTGAATACAATATTTTTAATTCTTCCTTGAGAGTAAATTAAGGTCAAAGGAGGAAATAATTTAGGTAGGGAGAGATGTGAGCTTGATAGTGGGTTAAAGAGAAAGAAATATCAATATCTGGAATGTAGAAGGTGCTTAAAAATAGTGAATGAATGAATGTACTGTGTGAATAGGAGTACATACGAATAATCAAGAGGTGAAGGACACTTTATGATGCAAAGTCCTAAGGAAAATGAGAAAAGATGGATTATTATAGCAACAGGTAAAGGGTTTCATTTGGAATTTTCAGAGCTTCTCCATTAATATGGATGAAAATCATCCCTGATGCAGAGACAATTCCGTAAGAGTGGGAGAGTGTTAGGAAAACTCATGTTGGAAGACACTAATCTTCTCAGAAAAGTTATGAGGACTTTTTTTTTTTTTTGGCAAAGAATGGAAAAGGTAGACTTAATCAGATTAATGACAATGGGAAAGTTGTAGAGTAAGACGTCAACTAATCAAATCAATATTTATTAGATTAATAAATGAAAAGAATGATAAGAGATATGAGGGAACTAGCAAACCCATAGCATTTTTGGTGGATTTGGATTTAAGACATTGCATAAAATTAGATTTAATTTATTATAGCTATGTCTCTATAAAAACCTTTCAAACTCATATTTTGAGGTTTTTATGGCTTTTGCTATGTTTTCTAACTACAAATCAAAGTAAAAGCTATACACCACTTGGCACTATGGGGCAAATGAGTCTCATCGTTGTGTAGGTTTGGCAAATAAAAATTTGGTGTTTGATTTGAATTTTGTAGCTCATATGGAACTATGGCTAATATAATTGCTTTTCATTGTTTAAAGTCCTACTCAGTATATCTGAAAGTGTTACAATTGGAAAGACATCACCTTAAGTGTCCCAATGGGGCTGAAAGTTGGAAAGTTCAAATTATTAAAGAGGTTGGACATTTTGTGAGTCCATTAGGGGGAATTTTTTCTTTCCAAGTGAAAAAGAGATATTACTTTAATATTACTTTAAATGTGACATTATAAAATAAAAGCATTGGATCCATTAAATAACTGGCATGTTTATACTTCTTTCATTATTTTGTCACTTTTCCCTGTGTTTTCTGTGACATTTATGCAAATGATTTTATCTTTCATCCAAATGATGCTATCACAGAAGCAATCCAGGGCTAAACTAGTTAGTCATGTATTTTGCTTTGCGTTGTCTAATAAAGAAAATTGTATGGTACCTTTCCTTTGAAAATTTTATATGCATTTTCATATAAAATTTTATATGCATTTTCATATAAAATTTTATATGCATTTTTTCTTCTCCTTAATTATTTGTATTTTAATTTTATGTGAAAAGATGATTAATTTTGTTACAAAAATATTTTAATATTAAAACATAACAAGATGTTTTACTGGCTTTTAAGAGGAAGTTACCATAGAATGGAAAGACCCTTAGGCTTGAAGTCAGGTGTTCTGGGGTCAATTCCTGTCTCTGCCCCTTACTAGTGGAAAGACTTTTGTCAATTCACATGACATTCCCAACCCCCAGGAGCTTCATCTGTAAAATAAGGAGAGTATTCCTTAAGTCAAGCAGTTGACACGAGCAACGAGGGGCATGACGTTTGGAAATTATTCTGTGAACAGTAAATAGCCATACAATAAAAGTACAGTTAATGTGCCTTTATCCCCTTTTGAAGAACAGTTTTTATGGAGAGATACCAAGGCTCATATAACGGTGGGTAGTGAAAGGAGCAAATTGGAATTCATATTTTAGAATATTTTACCCAAGTTGGAAAAGTGGTATTTTCCTGTTGCAGAAGATGACATGGCAGAAGGTGAGACCAGAGGCGACTGGTTACCAGTGTCCTGCAGCCCTCCAGTAGAATGGGAACGCAACCATTCTTTGCCCTCCTCTTGACTGGCCTGCCGAGATGATGGGGTATATCTGCAAAATAATACAGCTAAGACACTTAAGCACATCCACAAAGGCAAGGAAATACCAGGACAGGAAAACAATTGAGAGAAGTTTACTATTCAGACTGAACAACATTCTTAAACAGATTGAATCTAATTATAATTGCTCAGTTCTTCCAGATGATTTGACACCATCTGTTCGAAGCTCACAGGAAAAAAAGAAAGAATTCTTGAGAAGAAAATTTTACTTCTGGGAGAGAGGAAGTTGAAAAATCACAAACAATGAGCAGACAGCCAAATTAATTGAGAAGGATTCAAAAGCACAGTATCTGGAAGGATGTGAAGAAAGTGAACAATAGATTAAAAATGGTGGAGAGGGTAGGACAGAAGTCAAAGAAAATGGAGTGATGGTCAAAGAAAGGCATTGGATATGGAATACAAGTTGACAGCTATTTTTTATTTTTTAAAAGAAAAACAGTTATTTGGTTAAAATGCCACTGGACATCATGTCTGGGTTAAACAAAAAAGGAGGAGGATTACGTGCTCACTTTCCTGGAAAATAAATTCTGGAACAAAATATTTGGAAATGGAATAATTGAAAGCTGTTTGCTAGTCATTTGGAGAGGAGAAGGATAATAGGAAAAGACCTATACTGGCTGTACTCATTCTTTCACCAGAGTAAGGGAATTCTTAGCACCAAAAAGCTACCAACTTATGTTCTAACAATTGCACCTCTCTTAGTAGTTCACTTTATATCCCCTCCTCAGATAAAAGTGTGCAGTAAGGAATGATCATGATTAAACTTTCATTTTCTTTATCATGCACTGAATAATTATTTTGAGATTAGTACATGAAAATAGACTAATTCAGATCTGACAGATCACTCCTGATAAACAGAAATTACTCTAAAACTATTTGGAGATTTTATCAAAATGATTCTTTAAAAATCATACCTAAATTACATTATTTGTCCTCTGATGAGTTTTTTATGTTTCCTTTGACTCAAATTTGAACATCATTTGACCTTTCAACTTTAACTGGCAGTATCATTAGCCTACACAAGTTTTAAAGTTTTGCAAGCATGTGCCTCCAATATGCAAAACTTAGGGAAGCTAGTTTCATTTTAACATCCAGAAGTGACTTCCGCATTCTACCAAAAGTTACTGCCCCCAAACATGCAAGGCCTGTGACAAGTCCTTTGAAAAATCTTATTACTCCAAAATAGTGATATTTACATTGGGTTTTTTTTGCTTTGAGTCTTGGTCTCTACTAATATCTCTACCTAAACACTATCTCACCTGACTCCTCAGGTCAAAGAAAGCATCAAGATGAAAAGTGATTGCATCCTCAATGCGAGGTGCTACATTTCAAACAAAGAAAGAGGAAGAGAGACAGCACACAAAGTTTACATAACAACAGAAAAAAGAAGCAATTGTGCTGAGAGAAATATATACCTTAGTCCCTTTTTGGGTAGTGTATTTCTGTCAAGCTGCATGCTGTTAAAACAAAGAAAACCCCTAAGGACATAATGCAAACAAAACTTCCAAATTACACATCCAACAAAAATGGTTCTCTGAACTGTACAAAACAATTTTTGTAACACATATTTTATGTCTAATTCATAGGAAAAGGCTAAGCCAAGGGTGACCAGATGTCCAATTCTGTAACATATTTGTGTTCCTTTCTGAGTAATGAAATTATTATTTAATGATAATTTAATAATAGGATTATTAGAAGATAGATTAAATCATATGTTAGCATAATTCCACTCTGGATTCTATTTACCGAATGCTATAGCAGTTTTTCCCTCTTCATGCAACTGACTAGACTTTTCCTATAATTTCACATGCAGGAGAAAAACAGAGGTGGGCATGACATATATCTGTTCTGCCTAAATTAGAGTGTCAAGTTTCTATGGGAAGAGAGCATGTAAAACACTGTTCAATACTTATATTTTGCATTTTCAAATATTTTAAATAAAAATAAAGGCATATATTTCCCATTTATATGCAAGAGAAAAAATAATATAAAATGGGTATCTGATTGAAATTCAATGTTTCTGGCAACATTAAAGTAAAAATTAAATGAAATTAAAGTATAGCATCATTTGGAAACTATAAATCAGATATTCAAAAGACTATAAGTTTCATCAATCTCTATTTTAAGGAATTCTCAATTGATCATAGGAAACAATAAAAAGATGTATCCAGAGAAAATGAGAAATGGCCTTTCTAAGGGAAAAAGGGAATCTGTTAACAATTAAGCAGAAGAAGCCTAGGAATTTCTGTTCTAATCTCTGGTATGTGGATAACAAGGAGTAAAATTAATTTAGATTTGCAGAATTATATCTCTCTTCCATTTGAATCTCAAATGATCAAAATTGAATACATAGGATATGCATAATGGGGATGACATAACATGAATGCAGACACATTGACTTGGAATTTAATTACTTAAAATCAAAGCTAAAATGTTTTCTTCTATGTGTACTCCATTATTTAGCACTACAATAGAAAGCATCCAAAGTCATTATACAACTTTATTTATCGAGTATATCCAAATAAAGTGATTACCATATATTGGAGAGGTCAGTTTCAGTAATAGTCCTTGACTATAGAAGATTTCATAGCAGTGTGGAAAAATGGGGTGTAAGAGGATGATAGTGAACAAATACTAGAAATCTCCAAATTGTGCTAAAGTATTAAAGTGTTCATAAGCCATTTTCAAGATGCTATCTTCCCTGTGTGCAAATTTATTAAAGTTTATTGTTGCAAAGTAAATTGAAAATAGGCATTTTTTCTCCAAAGCTATCCAATTGTTTTTAAAAAAAAAGTTTATAAGGTGCTGAGAAATTTAATGTAAGAAAAATTTAAAAATACATTTAATTTAACCAATTAAAGTATAAGCCTTAAATAAAAATATCCATTGACATTGGACACTAATGATTTTATAGTGTAGATGACTTCCATGAGCCCTCAAAGGTCACAAACCCTTATGCCTGCACAGGCCAGGCAGGTAGTAGATAGAAGTTTAGTAGAGATTCTACACAGTCTGAAGGGGATAGGCATCATTTGACTAAAGCCAATAGCTCCTATGAAGGACTGTGAAAGCAAGGTTGCCAGATATGACTTTTAAAGACAAAGCAGAAAACTGGGTTCTTATGAAAAATATCTAAATATGTAAATCTGGTTACTACTTAAAAAAAATTAACTTGGTTAGGTCACACACACACAAGCAAAAATGTGATTAGTTATAGCCCAAGGGTCACCAACGATCTACAGCAACTACAGAGGGAAAATTGTTATTTACTTATTTAATTCTTAATGGAGATAAATTGGAACAAACATTAAAATATTTATGAAAAACTATTGACTTAATGGCACTAGGGTATAAAAATCAATAAACTATGCTAAAATTACAGATTAAACAGGTAAAGTCATGAATCTATGTACATCTCTATTATATATCTCTCATTCGCTTGCCTGAGACATTTACACTCTAACACTTTCTCTCAGATATTGTTTTTAGTTTTCTTAGCATTCCCAATATTCAGCTGACCATTAATTAAAATTAAGCCAGAATTACCTATCATACCTAAGTTTTTCTTCCATAGAACATAAACTTTCTTAAATGTTCTTTTAAGGACCATATTAAATTGCTCTTGCTTGGACTTCTCCAAAAAAGAAGAAAAATCACAACTTCTGATATCAAAAATTATTTCAATCCAGTAATTTACTAGAGATAATTAATATTTATATTATACACTATAGCTGTGAAGATAAAATTTATTCTTTATGATTTAATATTTATCAATACATTTTATTAAAAATCAAGGGCTAAACATTTTAATGTGTTAAAATTATTTTGTTTAAGTTTTAATTTTGAAAAATCATTTACCTACTTAACATTAGGCCATTCCCATTTGTAAAATAGGCCTATTTCAAAGAATGAACAACAAAAATCATCTGCATAGTTGCTAGCATATTTCTATAGTGTAACTCTATTTTGACTTCTGCCAAAACATAGGCCAAAGTATCAAAATTGTATGTATATATATGTATGTATGTATGTATATATGTGTGCGTGTGTATATGTAAAAGTCTCATCAATCTGATCAACTGGTTTTGATTTGAGGGCTACTTGGTTACAAATAGTTACTTGGCTATTTCTCTGAATCTTTAATGTCTGAATGCCAAAGAAATAGATTGATGGCCAAATGGTCAATCTGTTGCAGTCACCTTTATAATTAAAAGACAAAAACCAGTATTTTAGAGGATGATTCTGTTTAATAAATGATGACCTATTTGCAGTCTGATTTAGAATTTGATTATCAAATTGTTATTTGAACATACCAGTAGACAATTTAAGATATTTATAAAAACTGTAGGTTGCCAATAATATATTCTCAAGATAATTTGATTTTACTTGTCAGATGTTTTAAAAATGACACATGAGGATGCCTGTTTACCCTTAAATGCACTGAAATTTAAATCTAAGGAGCTGTAGGAAGCCTATATTCTTAGGATCAAAATCAAATGAAACAAGACATTGGTTTTCATATATGTTGTTCACGATAGCAGAAACAGAAGGAAATAAGATGCAAACCCCAACATTTT
>JAQZBX010028134.1:0-27955 GCA_029593785.1 Cabassous unicinctus
TGTTTTTCTTTCATTCCACCACTTTTTGTTTGTTCTTCAATTTTTTTTTTTTGGCTTTTATGTCCCTCTCTCTCTTTTTTTTCTGTTTTCTTTCTTTTTTTACTTTGTCTTTTTTTCCCTTTTTTCTTTTCTTCCCTTCTCATCATCCCAGCCTTTTAATTCATTCTATACATTTTTCTCTATTTTATTTCCCATTTCATTTTTTATTCCACTTTTTAATTCTAATTCCTCTATACTTCTTATGATTTTTTAGTCATGCTCATTATATATTTCCCTAGATCTTCTACTGTTCCTCTTCTACCTTTTTTATCATTATTACTATTCTTTTCCTTCTCTTCTTACCTCTTAACTTTTCCCTGGTCTTATTTTATTCTCCAAGGGAACATAGACAACAGCAAGGGAATAGAATAAGAAGATTCAGAAATAGAATAGAAGGTTCAAATTGAAACCTTACCATACACACAAAAATAAAAACAAAACCAAAATAAAACCCTAGAGTAGGAAGAGAAGCTAGCTAACTGTATACACCCATCAAGATAAACAGATGCCTAGACACCAACAAAAATTTACAAGCCATACTAAGAAATAGGAAGACATGGCCCAGTCAAACAAACAAACTAAAAAATAGGAGGAGATGCAGCACATGAAACAACTAATCAGAGATGTCCAAGCAAATATCAAGAATCAACTTAATGAGGTAAAGGAAGAGATTAAGGATACTAAAAAGACACTGGGAAAACATACCAAAGAAATTGTAAATATACATAAAAAGATAATGAATATGAATGGCAAAATGCAACAAATCAAAAAGACACAGGAAGCACATAACAGCAGATTTGAACAGACAAAGAAAAGAATTAGCAAAGTGGAAGACAGTACATCTGAAATCAGACAGATAGTAGAATAGATAAAATCATAGAAAAAATCCAGCAGTGACTAGGGATTTGAATGACAACATGATACACACAAACATATGCATTACAGGGATCTCAGAGGGAGAAGAGAAGGAAAAGTTGGAGGAAAAAATGGCTGAAAATTTCCCAACTTTACTGAGGGACATGGACGTACATGTCCAGAAAGTGCAGCACACTCCAAACAGTATAAACCCTGATAAAGCTTCTCCAAGACATATACTTGTCAAATTGTTCAATGTTCAGGACAAAGAGAGAATACTGAAAGCAGCAAGAGAAAAGACATCCATCTCATACAAGGGAAGCTCAATAAGATTAAGTGTTGATTCCTCATCTGAAACCATGGAGGTGAGAAGGCAGTAGTACCACACAGATAAGGTGCTAACAGAAAAAAAAAACCTTCCAGGCAAGAATTTTCTATCCAGCAAAGCTGGCATTCAAAAATACAGGAGATTTTAAAATATTCACAGATAAACAGAAATTAAGAGAGTTTTTCAATAAGAAACTTGCCCTTCAAGAAATACTAAAGGGAGTTCTGCAGGTCAAAAAAAAACACACAAAAAAATAGGAGAGAGTTGGTGGATAGTGTAAGAAGAGCTAAAATGATAAAAAAAAATAAAAAGAGTATATGGCATACATAAAACTAAAGAAAATATGGCTAATATTAGTAATTTCTTGAAAGTAATAACACTGACTGTTAAAGGCTTTAAGTATCCAATCAAAAGACACAGATTGTCAGAATGGATGAGGAAATATGACCTATCTATATGCTGTAAAAAAGAAACTCACCTTATACCAAGGGATGCAAGGAGGCTGAAAGTGCATGTTTGGAAAACAATTTTACATGCAAACAATAACCATAAAAGGTTGGGTGTAGCTATACTAATATCAGGCAAAATAGATTTTAAAGCAAAACTATTGTAAGAGACAAAGAAGGTCACTCTATATTAATAAAAGTGATAATCTATCAAGAATAACGAACAACCATAAACATTTATGCACCTAACCAGGGCACCTCAAAATACATGAGACAAACATTGAAAAAACTATGTGGAGAAATATATGCCTCTACAATTATGGTGGGGGACATTAATACACCATTATCAACATTAGACAGAATATGTTGACAGAAAATCAATAATGAAACAAAGATCTTGAATAATACATTAGAAGATCTGGACCTAATAAGTATATACAGAAAATTACACCCGAATACAGTGGGATATACATTCTTCTTGAGTGCACATGGATCATTCTCCAGGACAGACCACATGCTAGGCCACAGAACAACTCTCAATGAAATCAAGAAGATTGAATTATATAAAGCAATTTCTTTGGCCACAATGGAATGAACTTGGACTTCAGTAAGGCATCAAGAAGCAGATTAAATGCAAAGATATAGAAGTTAAACAACATACTCTTAAACAATTAGTGTGTCAAGGAGGAAATTGCAAAAGAAATCAGTAACTACTTTGAAACAAATGCAAATGACAGCATAACGTATCAAAATCCATGGGATGCAACAAAACCTGTACTGAGAAGGAAATTCATAGCCACAAATGCCTATATTAAAAAAGAAGAAAGAGCTAAAATCAAAGCCCAACTGCACACATGGTGGAACTAGGAAAAGAGCAACAAACCAACCCAAAAGGGAGTAGAAAGAAGGAAATAACAAACATTAGAGAAGAACTGAATGAAATTGAAAATAAGAAAGCACTAGAAAAAATATACAAAACGAAAAGGTGTTTTTTTTTTTGAGAAAATTAATAAAATCGACAAACCCTTAGGTAGACTAACAAAGAAAAAAAGACAGAAGATGCAAATACATATATCAGAAATTAGGAAGAGGATTATCACCACTGACCCACAGAAATAACGAGTATCATAAAAGGATACTTTGAAAAATTGTATGCCAACAAGATGAATAAGTTAGAAGAAATGGACAAATTCCTAGAAACACACAAGCAGCCTACATTGACAAAAGAAGAAACTGATGAACTCAACAGACCAATGACAAGTAATGGGATAGAATTAATCAGCAAAAACCTCCCAGCTAAGAAAAGCCCAGGACCAGGTGACTTCACAAGTGAATTCTACCAAATATTCTGGAAAAAACTACACCAACCCTGCATAAACTCTTCCAAAAAATAGAAGGGGTAGGAACATTGCCTAACTCATTCTATGATGCCAACATCACTCTAACACCAAAGCCAAAAAAAGATAAAATGGGAAAGGAAATCTACAGAGCAATCTTTCTAATGAGCCTAGATGATGATTTTAATCCTCAACAAAATACTTGCTAACCAAATTAAACAACACATCAAAAAAATTATACACCATGAACAAGTGGGTTTCATCCCTGGTATGAAGGATGGTTCAATATAAGAAAATCAATTAACATAATACACCAAATAAACAGATCAAAAGAAAAAATTAAAATGATCGTCCCTAAAGATGCAGAAAAAGCATTTGACAAAATATAGCACCATTTCCTGATAAAAAACACTTCAAAAGAGAGGAATAGAAGGAAACTTCCTCATTATGATAAAGGGTACATATTGAAAATCCACAGCTAACATCATATTCAATGGTGAAATCCTAAAAGCTTTCCCTCTAAGATCTGGAACAACACAAGGATGCCCACTGCCATGACTCCTATTTAATATTGTGTTAGAATTACTTGTTGAGTACTTAGGCAAGAAAAGAGATATAAAATGCATCCAAATTGGAAAGGAAGAAGTAAATATTTCACTATTTGCAGATTACATGATCCTGTGCCTCGAAAGCCCAGAGCTTATAAATGAATTCATTAAGGTGGCAGGTTATAAGATCAATGTGCAAAAATCAGTAGCATTTCTGTACAATAATGAGCAATCAGAGGTGGAAATCAAGAAAAAATTACCATTTACAATAGTAACTAAAGGAATCAAATACCTAGGAATAAATTTAGCTAAAGATGTACAGGACTTGATGCAGAAAATGACACAACACTGTTAAAGGAAGTCAAAGAAGACCTAAATAAATGGAAGAATATTCCATGTTCATGGATAAGAAGACTAAACATCATTAAGATGTCTATCCTACCCAAAA
This sequence comes from Cabassous unicinctus, assembly GCA_029593785.1. NCBI lineage: Eukaryota > Metazoa > Chordata > Mammalia > Cingulata > Chlamyphoridae > Cabassous > Cabassous unicinctus. The sequence continues at coordinate 4,002 of JAQZBX010028134.1, forward strand.
TGGTTTACAGATTTAATGCAATCCTAATAAAAATTACCACAGCACTTTTTTTTACTAAATGGGAAAAGCTAATTATGAAGTTTATTTGGAAAGGCAAGGGGTCCCAAATAGCCAAAGACTTATTGAAAAAAGAAAAATGAAATCAGAAAAGTCACACTACCTAACTTTAAAACATACTACAAAGCTACAGTGGTCAAAAGTGCATGGTATTGGCACAAGGATAGACATACCGACCAATGGAGCTGAATTGAGAGTTTTAATGTAAATCCTCACATATACAGTCATCTGATATTTGAAAAGGCCACCAAGCCCACTCAACTTGGAGAGAATGGCCTCTTCAACAAATAGTGCTTATCCATATCCAAAAGAATGAGTGAGGAACACAATCGCACACCTTATACAAAATTTAACACAAGATGGATCAAAGATCTAAATATAAGAACCAAGACCATAAAGATCTTCAAAGCTAAGATCTTTGCATCTACAAAAACTTTTATTAGGAAATGGTTTTGTGAACTTTACACCTAAAGCATAAGCAACAAAAGAAAAAATAGGTAAATGGGACCTCATCAAAATTTAAAACTTTTGCACCTCAAAGGAGTTCATCAAGAAAGTGGAAAGGCTGTTTACTCAAAGGGAGAAAGTATTTGCTAACCATATATCTGATAGGGACCTAATATCCAGCATGTATAAAGAAATCCTACACCTTAAAAATAAAAAGACAAACAACCCATTTAAAAAATAGGCAAGTGATTTGAAGAGACACTTCTCCAAAGAAGAATAACAATTGTATAAAAAGCACATGAAAAGGCGTTCAACATCACTAGCTATTAGGGAAATACTAATCAAAACTACAACGAGATATCATCTTAGATGCATGATACTGGTGGCTATTTAAAAAAATAGAAGAAAAAAAGTGTTGGAGAGGATGTGGAGGAATAGGATCACTTATCCTCTGCTGGTGGGAATGCAGAATAGTGCAACCATTGTGGAGGACATTCTCGCCCTTCCTCAGGAAGCTAACTATAGAACTGCTGTATGATTCAGCATTCCCACTACTGGGTATATACTCAGAAGAATTGAAAGCAGGAACATGAACAGATATATGCATACCAATATCCATAGAGGCATTATTCACTATTGCCAAAAGTGGGAAACATCCCAAATATCCATCAACAGATGAATGTATAAGCAACTTTGGTATATATATGCAATAGAATATTACTTAACTGTAAGAAGTAATGCAGTATTAACTCATAGGATAACATGGATGAACCTTGAAGAGCTTATGTTAAGTGAAGTAAGCCAGGCACTGAAGGATAAATATTACATGATCTCACTGATATGAATTAAGCAAATTGAGCAGACTCGCAGAGCTAGAGTCTGGAAGATAGATAGGTTCTTAGGAGACAGAAAAGGAGTAGAGTGTTGTAAGCCAATGCCCAAATGGGCAAAATATATGATAAGGTGGAAGTGTATAGTTATGTAGTGGATGGGCAAGACAGTGGTGCAGTGATGCTATTGGTTTGGTCAGTGCTGGCCTGTGAGGGTGTAGGGTCCAGGGATTGAAATGTTCATGGGACTAGGGGGAGGGTCGGGGAGGGAGCAGTTGAACTCTGGGGATTTGTGGGCATGTGGTTGAAACTACAATGTTGGGAATTTTTTTGGCCTATATGGCAGAGGAGGGTTACTGGTTTGGGGTGTTGAATTAGGAGGCATGTGGGACAGGTTTCTAGGGAATATGTGAGTGCTAATTCTGACATAGTGCATTGTATCAGTGGGTAAAGACCCACATAAAAAGTGGGAAAGTGTTGGATTCCTATCCTGGGGAGTCCTGCTATGTTCTCAAATAGAGGGATGGGAGTATTTCTAGAGCATAGGCAGTACCGAATAGGGGAGGACAGGTCAGTATGTCAAGCCTTCAATGTTGTTGCAAGTAAATATGAATCTTGTTCTTCAAGGAGTGAAGCTTGGTGGTTGCCATGGGTACTGAGGGGAGAGGAAGAGAAGAATAGAATAGATTGAAGAGGGGGCATTTTGGGGGCATTGGAACTGTTCTACATGACCTTGAAATGATGTATACAAGCCATGTTAAATTTTGTAAAAAATTATCAAATTGAATGGTCCAAAATGTATACCAAAATGTAAATCATTGACCATGGTTAGTAGCAATGCTTCAATATTTTACATCAGTTATAACAAACTTATATCCACATGTAAAATGTTATCAATAGGGGAAAGGGGAAATGGAGTAGAATGTTGGGTATATGGGAATTCCTTATATTCTATACATGACTTTTCTGTAACATAAAGCTTCTTTGAAGATAAAATGAAGAAAAAAGATAAGACACTGGGGAATAAATGGATGAAAATTTCACTGTACATACAAGACAACAGATCCAGTTCTTTGGACTCGCCCAGGACAACAAACAAGGAAATGATGATGGACAACGGCCATCCTAAGGAACAGGGAGAGTCTAAAACTGCAAGCAAGATAGTTGCATCCATCTGCCCCATGTGATCTAAGCCCCCTCTCAATTAGAGGTGGAGTGGGCATCACCAACCCAGAATCCTCAGGATTGGGGAATCAATGATGGACTAGAGTAGACTTACTGTTATTCTATTAAAATCTTATTGTTATTCTAGCATTGGAAGAACTTCTATCATTGATATGGAAGCAGTGGCCACCGGGAGCTTCTGAGGGGAGGGACAGGGGAAAGTAGGTGTAATATGGGGACAATTTCAGGACATTGGAATTGTCCTGAATGACTTTGCAATGACAGATACAGACTATTATATATGTTGTCATAATTTATAAAATTGTGTGGCATAGAGTATAAAGTATAATGTAAACTATAATCCACACTTGGTGGGAATACGCTAATCTGTGCTCATCAATTGTAACAAATGTATCACATTAATGAAGGATGTTGTTAATGTGGGAAAGTGTGGGAGGGGTAAGGAGTGGGGCATATGAAAATCCCCTACATTTTTTATATAACATTTCTGTAATCTAAGTATTTTTAAAAATAAAAGACAAATAGTGTTATTTGTCTCAGTTAATCTTATCTTCCTCCTGAGCACTGGTTAGAAGTATTAACTAAATGTCAAATCCACCTTAATCTTAGTCCGAGCAGATACTTTAAACAGTCCTTTTAGGATATATTCAGTTTATCTTTTGATAAAAATATTTAGTTTTGGAGAGTCTCCCACTCTTCCCATTTCCAATAAGATGCGTTCAAGCATATGAAGGAGAGAAATCCATACACATATGGGGGAGAGTTAAACCTCATTTTGGAAGTGTTCTCCTTAGTCTCTGGCTTTCAAGCAGTGTCTTTTGGAAGCCTGGTTGCTTCTTGCTCTGCTGGCATTGGAAGATGATGTCTTGCATGAGTTTACCACTCTTGGTTGAACAGACCCTACTGTTGTTCAGTGGGTGACTAAGCCTCAACTTGGCATCTGTTGGAGGCACATTCCTTTGCCTCCCACAACTCCAACAAGCCTAATATCTCAGTGGTCCACCTCCACATGGTGCTGTGAGGCTGAGGTTGTCCATCTCCAATTTTCCCTTCCATGGCAGGCACCATGGGCCCTAACTATCAACTCAGCAGCCCATAGTGGGTTGAGGGCACATCAGGCAAGTAAACCTGAGACCTCTGGGCCTGACTGCATAGCACATATTTGTTTACTTTTCTTTTTTAAAGATATTTAGATTACATAAATGTTGCAAAAATATATAGGGATTCCCATATGACCCACTCCCTACACCACCCACACCCTCCCACATAAACATCCATCATTAGCGTGGCACATTCATTGCAATTGATAAATGCATCCTGGGGCATTGCCACTGAGCACAGAACATAGTTCACCTTGTAGTCTACACTCTCTCCCACACAGTTCTGCATGTTATAGGATGATATAAAATGGCCTATATCGGTCATTGCAATGTCATTCAGGACAATTCTAAAGTCCTGAAAAAGTCCCCATATCACAACTCTTTTTCCTACTCCCTGTCCCCAGAGCCTCCAGGGGCCACTGCCTCCACATCAATGTTGTAATTTCTTCCATTGCTAGAATCACAATATGTCTATAGTAGAATACTATTCTATAGTATTCCACTCTAGTCAAGAGATCTTTTCTCAATTCTGAGGATTCTGGCATGGTGATATCCACTCCATCTCTAATTGAGAGGGGGCTTTGATTCCATACTGAAGATGACTGGGGCTTTCTTGCTTGCAGTTTTAGGCTCTGTCGTTTCCTTGGTATGGTGGTGTTTCATTCTCACCTCCTTGTTAGTTGTCCTGGGTGAGTTCAATGAACTAGAGAGTAGGTGTAGCATCTCTTCTGAGGCTCCAGGCCCAGCTGGCACATGGGCAGCCCAAAGATTCCAGTCTCTTGGACATACACCTACAAACTCCAACACCAAATATAGCTTTAAATAGAAGGGACAGATGAGCAATGTGTAGTGAAGACAAAATTGACTCCAACTCTGTCACTGTCAGGAGCACACACTCCAAAGTAGGGCACACTGGCTAGGCAACAAGCTCCAGAACTATCTGCCCTGACCATAGGACCTGGATGTCTCCAGAGCCCCCAGGAGCCCCACTATTTGGAGTAGTATCCACTTTGGCAGTCTATGAGATCCTGCTGAGATGTGCATAAGCGTTACCTCTGGGATGAACTTCCGACTCACTTTGAAGTCTCTTAGCCATATACACTCCTTTGTTTTTACCTTCCTCCCCTTTTATTTGAGCTCTTTTTCCAGTTGCATTGCTAGTTGGTACTTGGTAATTATCCCTCGGTGCCAGGGAGGCTTATCCCCAGGAGATGTGTCCCATGCTGGGGGGAAAGTAATGCTTTTATATGCTGAGTTTGGCTTAGAGAGGGGCCACAAATGAGCAACAAGGAGGCTCTCAGGAGGCAACTCTTAGGCACCCCACAACACTATGCTAAGTTTAAATTTCAAGAGCAAAGGCTTCTAAGGATAGTCATCAATATCAAGGGCCCATCAATGGATCATCCTTCTTTGCCAGTCATTGCCCCTGCACTTTGGGGACTGTTGCTGCTCCATTAGAGTATGTGGCAGAGCTCTCCAGGATAATTCAATATTATTTCTGTTATTGTGTGAGTCTCCACCCAGTGTGACAATGCCCTGTGAACATTTGAACATATTTATATTCCTTATATGTATTCCCAGATGAACTTCCTCCCATGCATCCCCCATCAATGATATCCCACATCAATGATCCTCCCCTGCCCCAGTTCCAAAGCTTCTTCAAAAATGAAGCCAATAAAATAGTCAAATACTACTAATAGGAAAATGAAATAATAATGACAGGTTTTAATATGAGAAATAAAATACATTTAAAAAAAACTGAAACTAAAATAAAATTAAAAGATTGGGACATTAAAAAATAATGAAAATATTTTTATATATTTTTTTGACATTTTGCCTTTCACCACTGTAATATCTAGTGTCCTGTATGTACAGTGACATTTTCTTCTATTTTTTTCCCCAGTGTCTTACTTTTTTTCATTTTCATTTCACAAAGTTTAGGTCACAGTAAAGTCACTTACAGAGTACAGGGGATCCCCATATACCCAACATCCTCTCCCCTTTTCCCCCTTCCTGTAATAATACCTTTTTATATGTGGATGAAACCTTTGTTACAACTGATATACAAATAGTGAAACACAGCTACTCACCATGGTCAATGTTTTACATTATGGTTTAAATTTTAGACCATACATTTTTATAAATTTTGATAATATTTAACATGGTCTGGGTCCATCATTGCAAGATCATGTAGAACACTTCCACTGTCCACTAAATACCCCCTGTTCCATCCATTATATTTGTCCTTCTCTATCTCCTCGGGGCCCAAGGTGAACCTCAGCTTCACTCCTTAGATGACAAGATTCATAGTTACTTGCAACAACACTGAGGTCTTGACACATTGGTTTGCCCTCCTCTATTAGGAAGCGCCCATGCTCTCAAGAGACTCCCGCCCCTCTGTTTGTGAACATATCGGTCCTCCCCAAGATGGGAGTCCAACTCCTTCCTGCTCATTTTGTGGGTCTCCACCCACAGATATAACACATTATGACAAAATGATCACTCACAAACTCCCTAGAAGCCTGCCCCAGGTGCACCCTGTCCAAAATGCACCCACATCCAAAACCCTAATCCAGTAACCCTTCCTTGTCATATTGCCAAAAGAGTGTTCCCAACTTTGTACTTTCAACTACATACCTGTCAATCCAAAGTGTTCACCAAGTCCTTCTCCCAACCTTCTCCCCAGTACCCTAGACCTTCCAACTCATCTCCCTGATCTACTACCTGTCAAACGTGCACCACCCAACCCAATAATATCATTACCCTCCTGTTATATCCCTTCAATGGACAACTACACACTTTCATCTTATCATAGATTATGACCATATGGGTGTTGGCTCACAAACTTCTCCCTTTCTATTTCCTGTAAACCTATTTTCTAGTCTGTAGCTTTTTCTGCTCAATTTGATTAATTCATATCAGTGATGTCATGTAATATTTGTCTTTCAATGCCTGGCTTGCTTCACTCAGCATAAGGTCTTCAAGATTCATCCATGTTACGCTGTCTGTTAGCACTGTATTCCTTCTTACTGCTGAGTAATACTCCATTGTGTGTATGTTCCACATTTTGTTTATCCGTTCACCTGTTGATGGGCATTTGGGTTGATTCCAACTTTTGGATAAACTGAATAATGCCACTATGAACATTGGTGTGCCTATATCTGTTCCTGTCTTTGCTTTCAATTCTTCTGGTATATAACCAGCAGTGCAATAGCTAGATCATATAGCAGTTCCACACTTAGTTTTTTGAGGAGCAATCAAACTGTCCTCCCCAATGGCTGGACCATTCTACATTCCGATCAGCAGTGGATGATGGTTCCCATTCCTCCAAATTCTCTCCAACACTTATAGTTAACTGTTTTTTAAATAGCCTACAGTCTAATGGGTGTAAGGTGGTATTTCATTATAGTTTTGATTTGCATTTCCCTAATAGCTAGTGATGTTGTGCATTTTTCATGTGCTTTTTAGCCATTTGTATTTCTTTCTTGGAGAAGTTTCTTTTCAAGTTGCTTGCCCACTTTTTAAGTGGGCTGTTTGACTTTTTATTTTTGAGTGTAGGATTTCTTCATATATGCTGGATATTAGGCTCTAATCAGATATATGGGTGCCAAATATTTTCTCCCATTATGTAGGCTGCCTTTTTAATTTCTTGATAACCTCCTTTGAGGTGCAAAAGTTTTTAATTTTGAGGAGATCCCATTTATCTATTTTTTCTTTTGCTACTTGTGTTTTGGATGTGAAGATCATGAAACCATTTCCTATTACAAGGTCCTGTAGATGCTTCCCTACATTATCTTCCAAGGTCTTTATGGTTTTGGCTCTTATATTTAGATCTTTAATACATCTTGAATGATTTTTGTATAAGGTGTGAGATGGTGTTCTTTTCTCATTCTTTTGGACATGGATATCCAGTTCTCAAAGCACAATTTGTTGAAGAGGCCATTCTCTCCCAGTTCAATAGGCTTGGTGGCCTTGTTGAATATTGGATGACTTTATATATGAGGATCTATAGTAGAACTCTCAATTTGGCTCCATTAATAGGTATGTCTATGCTTGTGCCAATACCATGCAGTTTTGAACCCTGTAGCTTTGTAGTATGTTTTAAAGTCAGGTAGTGTGATTCATCTAATTTCACTTTTCTTTTTCAATTTATCCTTTGTGATTTGGGGCTTCTTTTCCTGCCAAATAAATTTTGTAGTTAGTTTTTCCAATTCAATAAAAAATGCTGTGTTGATTTTTATTAGTATTGCATTAAATCTGTAGATTAGTTTGGGTAGGATAGACATCTTAATGATCTTTAGTCTTCCTACCCATGAACAGGGAATATTCTTCCATTTATTTAGGTCTTCTTTGATTTCCTTTAACAGTGTTGTGTAGTTTTTTTGTGTATAACTCATTTACATCTTTAGTTAATTTTCTTCCAAGGGATTTGATTCTTTTAGTTACTATTGTAAATGGTATTTTTTTTCCTTAATTTCCTCCTCAGATTGCTTGCAATTGGTGTACAGAAATGCTACTGGTTATTGAGCATTGATCTTATAGCCTGCAAATATAATGAACTCATTTATAATTTCTAGAAACTTTGTTGTAGATTTCTCAGGGCTTTCTATATATAGGATCATGTCATTTGCAAATAATGAAATTTTACTTCTTCCTTTCCAATTTGGATGCCTTTTACATCTTTTTCTTACTTCAGTGCTTGAGCAAGTACTTGTAAGACAATGTTAAATAAGAGCGGTGATAGTGGGCATCCTTGTCTTGATCCCAATCTTAGATGGAAAGTTTTTAGGAATTCACCCTTGCATATGGTGGGAGCTGTGGGTTTTTCAAATATACACTTTATTATGTTCAAAAACGTTTTCTTCTATTCCTATCTTTTCCAACGTTTTTATCAGGAAAGGCTTTGTATTTTGTCAAATGCTTTTTCTGCATCTATAGAGATGACCATGTGATTTTTTTTTTCTTTTGATCTGTTTATATGGTGTATTACATTGATTGATTTTCTTATGTTGAACCATCCTTGCATACCCTGGATGAAATTCACTTGGTCATGGTGCATAATTCATTTGATGTGTTGTTGAATACGATTTACAAGTATTTTGTTGAGGATTTTAGCATCTCGGTTCATTAGAGAGATTGGTCTTTAATTTTCCATTCTTGTGCAATCTTCGTCTTTGGTATTAGGGTAATGTTGGCATCATAGAATGAGTTACACAATGTTCCTTCTACTTCTGTTTTTTTGGAAGAGTTTAAGTAGGATTGGTATTTGTTCTTTCTGGACTATTTGGTAGAATTCACCTGTGAAGCAGTCTGGTCCTGAAATCTTCTTAATTGGGATATTTTTGATGACTGATTCTATCTATTTACTTGTAATTGGTCTGTTGAATTCATCAATTTCTTCTTTCATCAATGTAGGCTGCTTGTGAGTTTCTAGGAATTTGACCATTTCCTCTAAATTATCCTTTTGTTGGCATATAATTTTTCAAAGTATACTCTTATGGTACTCTTGATTTCTGTGGGGTCAGTGGTATCTCCCCTTGCTCATTTCTTATTTTGTGTATTAGCATCTTCTCTGTTTTTGTTTTTTTTTTGTCAGTCTAGATATGCGTTTTCAAATTTTATTGATCTTATCGAAGAACCAGCTTTTGGTTTTGTTTATTTTTTCTAGTGCTTTCTTATTTTCTATTTTATTTAATTCTGCTCTAGTCTTTGTTATTTCCTTCTCTCTACTTCTTTTGGGATTAGTTTGTTTTTCTTTTTCTAATTCCTCCCACTGTGCAGCAACGTCTTTGATTTTAGCTCGTTCATCTTTTTTGATATATGCATTTATGGCTATGAATTTCCCTCTCAGTACAGCTTTTGCCACATCCCATAGGTTTTGATATGTTCTGTAGTCATTTTCATTCGTTTCAAGGTAGTTACTGATTTCTTTTGAGATTTCCTCCTTGATCTACTGTTTGTCTAAGAGTGTGCTGCTTGACTTCCATATCTTTGTGTCTGATCTGGTTCTCCAGTCCTTCTGATTTCCAGCTTCATTCCATTGTAGTCAGAGTAATTATTTTGTATAATCTCAACCTTTCTGAATTCATTGAGAATTTTTCTGTGGCCTAGCATGTGTTCTGTCTTGGGGTATGACCCATGTGCACTCAAGAAAATGTATATCCTGCTGTATTTGGGTGCAGTGTTCTGTATATGTATATTAGATCCAAATCCTCTAATGTATTATTCAAGATCTTTGTTTATTTATTGATTCTCTTTTGCGATGTTCTGTCTAATGGTCATAATGGTATATTAGCGTCCCCACAATAATTGTAGAGGCATCAATTTCTTCACTTAGTTTTTCCAGTGTTTGCCTCATGTATTTTGAGGTGCCCAGGTTAGGTGCATAAATGTTTATGATTTTTCTTTCTTCTTGAAAAATTACACCTTTTACTAATATATCGTGTACCTCTTTTCTCTTACAATAGTTTTGCTTTTAAAGTCTATTTTGTCTGATATTATATAGAAAGTTCTGCCTTTTTTTGGTTATTGTTTGCTTGTGAGATTGTTTTCCAGGCATTCACTTTCAGCCTCCTTGAATCCTTGGCCTAATGTGTGTTTCTTGTAGACAACATATGGATGAGTCATATTTCCTTATCAAATCTGCCAATCTGTGTCTCTTGACTGTTAACTTCAATCCATTAACAATCAGTGTTATTACTCTCAAGGAACTACTTACATTAGCCATATTTTCCTTGTGTTTAATTATGTCATATGTTGCTTTTATTTCTCTTTTTGTCTTTTTAGTTGTTCTTACACTCTCCTCCAACTCTCTCTCTCCTATTTTCCCCCTCCAACCTACAGAATTCCCCTTGATATTTCTTGAAGAGCAAGTTAATTACTGGCATACTCCCTTAGTTTCCATTTATCTGTGAATATTTTGAACTCCCCATCATTTTTGAATGCTGGCTTTTCTGGATAGAGAATTCTTGACTGGAAGCTTTTTTTCTTTTAGTACCTTACCCATGTCATACTAGTGCCTTCTTGCCTTCATGATTTCAGGTGAGAAATCAGCACTTAATTTTATTGAGCTTTCCTTGTATGTGATGTTTCTCTTTTCTCTTTCAGTATTTTCTCTTTGTCTTGAGCATTGGACAGTTTGATGAGTATATGTCTTAAAATAGGCCTGTTAGGATTTATACTGTTTGGGGTGTGCTGCCCTTCCTGGACATTTACATCCATCTCCCTTAATAGGGTTGGGAAGTTTTCAGCCATTATTTCCTCCAACACTCTGTCCCCCTTTCCATTCTCTTCTCCCTCTGGGATGTCAATAGTGGGTATGTTTGTGCATTTTGTGTTGTCATTCAAATCCCAAAGTTCCTGCTGGAATTTTTTCTATCTTATCTATCTGTTCTTCTATATATTTGATTCCAGATATATTGTCTTCCACATTGCTAATTCTTAACTCTGCCTGTTCAAATCTGCTGTTATGTGTTTCCAGTGTCTTTTTGATTTTTGGATTGTGCCATTCATCATCATCATATCCATTATCTTTTTATGTGTGTTTAAAATGTCTTCGTTATGTTCTCCTAATGTCTTCTTTTTTTTTTTTTAAATTTCTTTTCCAATGTCATCTTAATATCCTTATTCACTCTCTTCAGTACATTAAATTGGTCCATGATATTTGTTTGGGCAACTTTTATTAGTTGTTCAATGTTCTGCATCTCTTACTGGTTTTTAGTTTGTTCAATGAAGTGAGCCATGTCTTCCTTTTTCTTAGTATGGCTTGTAATATTTTTTTGCTGTCTGGTTGTCTTTTTATCTTGATGGGATTATTCAGTTTATTAGCTTCTCTCTTTACTCTAGGGGTTAATTTTAATTTCTGTTTTTGTGTGTGTGCTAAATTTTCTCTTTTACACTTTGTTCTTCTTATTCTATTTACTTGCTGTTGTTTATGCCCCTTGAAGGAAAAATTTAGGGCCAGAGAATATGAAAAGGGTAAGAAAATTAACAGGATAATAGTATCAATAACAGCAATCATTAGAAAAGGAACCATATAAGACTCTGGAAAATTAATATTTAACTCATGTAAGCAGTATAGAGTAATAGGAATAAAAAAGTAGAGTACAAATAATGAATTGGGAAACCAAATAAAGAAAAATTAAAAGACTAGGATGATGAGGAGAGAGGGAAAGTGAAAAGAAAAGACAAAAAGAAAAAAGTTAATAAAAGAAAGAAAACAGGATAGATGAGATAGAAATAAAAACCAGAAAAACTGAGGACTAAATAAAGAGAGCAGGAATGTAAGAACAACAACAGGATGCAGAAGATAGACAGATGAAGAAAGGAAAAGAGATAGCATTGGTAGACCAAATCGGTATACACAGAAGAGGGGAAATCAAGGAAGAGGAAACACAGCAACCAAGAATCAAGCCAGCAGCACCTTGAGGAATTTTTCTCTTTGTCAAGCTCCCTCCAGATCAATGCTCTGAAGCCTCCTATTCTGTGGGTTCCCAAAACAGCCCACTCAAGCAGAATTTTGCCCCCACTAATCCATTTTGTGTGTGTGTGAGAGAGACCGATCTGTTTATATTCTTTTGAAAAAAAATTAGGACCAGAGAAAAGGAAAGAGATAGGAAGACAAAAAGAATAATAGTAATGATAATAGTAAAAAGGTAGGAGAGCAACTGTACAAGACTTAGGAAATTCAAAAATTAACCCAAATAAGAAGCACAGAGGAAGAAGATTAGTAAAGTGGAATAGAAACAATGAAACAAGAAACAGAATATAGAAAAAAAATAAGGAATGAATTAAAAGACTGGAATGGCAAGAAGAGGGGAAAAGAAAAGACAAAAGAGAGAGAGGAAAAAGTAAAAAAGAGAAAGTAAACAGAGAAAAAAGGAGAGAGGGAGAAATACAAACAAGAAAAATTGGAGACCAAATGAAAGAGGTGGAATGAAAGAACAACAACGGAAAACAAAAGATAAAATGACAAAAGGGTGAAAAGAAATAGCATAGGTAGAATAGATCAGTAATCAAAGGGAAAAAAAGAAAAAGAAAAATAAAGAAGCAGAGAAAGAAAGGACGGGATATAAAACGAGGAAGAAACAAGGCAGCAGCAATTGAATATTTTTTAAAAAGGAGACAGAAGGAAACAAATAAATAAACACAGAAACACAGCCTTCTGTCTTAGAACCCTAAAGATCTTCTCAGGCTACTGGTGTCCCTTAGTCACTCACCCTGAAGCCTGTCCTCTGTAGGTTTTGAACTGGTTTTTAGTGATTAAAGTAAGGGAAATAAAAGAAAAGGAATTAAAAAAAAAAAGAGAGAGATCCATGAAAAGCCTAATACAAAGAAAATGTCTATATGTTTCCTGTCATAAAGTTTTAGCTGGATGCCTGATAACCTAGTGAGTCATTTTTCCAGGAAGAGCCAGGAATCAAACCAGGGACCTCATATATGCTAGGCAGGAATTCTTCCCCGGAGCTACTTTACCTACTTGGCCTAAAAAGCTTTCAGAAGGTTATTCATGCTGTTTCCCTTGGGCAGGTTAGATCCCCTGCAGTCAGCTGGAGTGGTGCTGATCCCAGCCTGTCTCTGTCTCCTCTCTGATGTAATTCCTCTCTTTACCTAGGTGTCTGGGTGTGACCACCTGCCTGAGGCAATCCCACTCCGCTCTCCTGTTGATTTGGGTCCCTTTCAGTATTCAAGGGGGGCTCAGCTGGCTAAATGTGCCTCAAAGAAATCCCTCTCCATCCTACCAGATCCCTCTTTCTTGCAGGGAATCTGCCATCACACTCCCATTTGGAGCAGGGGCTAGGTTCTCCACCTAGTCTGTCCATCCTGAGGGCCGAGTATGTGTGCACCTTCTACCGAGATAGGCAACCCACTGTTATTCCTGACTTCCCTATCTGTCCAGTACCCTCCTAGATGACTCAGAGCAGGTTCCCATGGACATAGATGTCTGCTCTACTCTCAGTTAGATACAATTCACCAGGAGTTTTAGCCTCACTTAATAACTTGGGGGTGGGGAAGGGGAGCACTTTCCGGCAGATGGCAGGTTTAATAACTCACAATTCCTTGTTTTGGCTTCTTCGTGTCTCTGTCCCTCACTGTTTTGGGAGTTGGTAAGCAATGTCCTGGTTTGCTCTGCCCCAAAGCAGGTCCCCACGGCAGGCTCTGACGTTTTCTTGTTTCAGTGAGAGCTAAGCCTTATCTGTCTAACCCCGTGGCCATGTTCCCACAATCTCTCCATATTGGTGTACTTTGATATGGCTCTTCCCTGATTGGAACTGGCAAGTTCTATTCTCAAAATTACCCCGAATTTATCCTATCTGAGATTGTCTTAAAAAAGAGATATCAGAAGAATGCATGTACTCTTTATAATCTTTCCTTATTAACGACACAAATGTGAAATCATAGAGTAAGCCTATTGAGAAATGTGAGTTACTTCTACAAAAAGAATTAGCAAAATTTTATTTCGTGCAAGTAAAAAAAAAATAGTTATTATAGGTGAAAACAAACTATAAATTTTAAAGAGCACAGCATTTCCCAAGGTGATTTTAAAAATTTATGTGGTTGAATGATGAGAAAAACAAACACAATATGTATTAGAATGCAAAAACAGATTCAAAATTAGTTTTTTAGATTAAGAAAATAAGCCAATAAAATACAGGCATATGAATGGTTATACTACCCAAATTATTGCAATGAATAACAATTAAATATTATTTTACTAGCATAAATATTTAACTGTAAATGAATGAAAAGAATTGAAAGGATAGGAAGAGAAATAAAAGCGGATTTGCTCTTTTTATGATAAAGTAGAATAATACTTGAAATATTTTAGAAACTGTGTTAAAATGTTTAATCAAAGTACACCATGAAAAAGAAAAAAAATATGATTTGTAGGTTATTGCAAGTAAGTTGAATAGTTTTACAATTGTCCATTTCTGGTTAAGTCTTGATAACTTCGTCTGGTTAAGCAGTGTTGCCACACTCTTAAAAAAATATATATCCAACTAATTAGATATAAGGTTTGCATAGAAAAAACTAGTTTGAGAAACAGAATTAAAGAACTGAGAAAAATGGTTTTGCCAATCTAAAAGACAAAGTTCTGATATTTCTAAAATTTTTAATAAAACTAATAAAACAAAAATGTATAAAATTAAACATATTAAAATCAAGCAAATCTGAATAATTATAAACATGTTTATTCTCTTGAGTTATCACAAATTTTAAAAAAATATGAAAGGTAAGCATTTTGTGCAATAGCAAAAAAAAAATACCCTTACCCTATACAATGCTGTGTATATCTGATGTACTTTTGTGTTCAGGTGTCTATTATGATTTCAATCACCTGAAAGGTTTTCTGTGAATATGTGTTGCATGAATTAATAAAATCATATGGAAACGGAGGAGATGTAACATGGCTATATATTACTAATAGCCACATAAAAAGTTTTAATGATTTTTAAAGCAATATGGTGTCAAGAGACTGGAACAGTTTATGTTCTTTGACTCATCAGCACCATTTATTGGAATTATGAAGAGCAAAATCAGCGGCCCTTCTGGAAAATGCTTACATCTGCAGCACTGACATCATTATTCCATTTCCACAGGTGAAGCCCATCATTTTCCTTTAAGTCAAAAGCAGAAAGGAAGTGATTAGCTCTAGGACAGAGGTTTCTGAAATTGGATGGGCTTCATTGTGTATGGTACATTGCTCTATTTTGCAAATGGAGTGACATTTAGATGAAATACGTCATTGCAAATTGAAACATGCGTTAGTTGATTGAACAGTGCTATATATAAGGTCCTCTCCTGCTTAACAATTCTGCCTTTATAGCGAGAGCCCCCTGTAATTGTGGACTCAACACCTAATGGTATAGAATTATCCTCTTTCCAATTAATATTTTCTTAATGCGAATCTCATCGAAATCTAGAACAAAACACTATTTCAAAAAATAATAATAATTGTATGTCACTTTCCTATTCAGTGAGTATTCTGATTGCCTGGAGTATCTACACCAACTTTTCATTTAAATATTCATTTTATTCAACTTCCCTTCATATTCTTTATCTCCAGGTCAAGTAATTAAATATTTATTGGTGGTTTACTGCATGCAAAGGTATTTGTCGAAAGAGAAAAACATAGCGATTGTTTTGAAATGGTCTTAAAAGTGAAAGGAAAATATTCAAATATTCAGTGGGCAACTTGAGAGAGAGAATGTGAAGTGATATAGAGTGATATTTCAGAGAAGGGAGAAATCAAGTTTAGGTTCCTTGTGCAGTGCTTGGGCTGTGTGGATGTGGCCAAGGGCTCTCCCCTCATTGAAGGAGTTCTACCCTCGTTAAAATACTCAGAATATGAGAGTTGATGGTCACTTCATAAGAAGTCCCTCATATTCCTGCATTTTCCATTCTTCTATGAGTTCTGCACATCAGCTGGAAAACTGCTGCTTCAGTTTCTTTTTGGCTGTACTCCAAACCCTGGGAAATCTTAGAAATGATGACCTGGGGAATCTTAAACTTGATGCCAGCATGCCTGCCCTCTTCCCTATCAATCTGGGAGAGGCTTTCATTAATAAATTAACAGTCTGTTTTATTTGGTTTATGTTTCTAATGTGTGGTATCAATCCCCCTGCTGACACTCTTTTTGTGAAGAATTAATTTGGATTTGAGGATACCATTTCAAAATCCTTTTGACTGGTTGGAGTTTCTGGTGTAAATTTATAATAAAAATGGATATTAAATTAACTAAAAGACTTTATGCTTTTGTTTTGGCTGCCAAATTTGAAAGTTTTTTTCTCTCTCGCTGCCAATATGAATCAAAAGGTCAATGTATCTAGACCCCTTGCCCAACTTTATCTTTTTGAATCAAAGTCTTACACTGGATAATAAAAAGCAAGAGAAATTAGAGAGCAAAGTGTGTGCCTCCAATAATATGTCTTCCTTTCTATGCCCTCTTTTTTGTATTTTTCATTGAACTGATAAAATGAAATACAGCATTATTGTCCATACTTAATTTTTATTTTGGTTCAGTAAATATTTTAATTTGCCAAATCTGTACAAGCAATTATCAATAGACCAGGTAGTCAAAAAACTAAACAATTTTGAGTACTCATTTTTATGAGACAGACACCATAGTATAATTATATATGATTTAATCCATACAAGCATTTTTATCTTCTATGATTTAGAGAATTTCCATTTTATAGGAAAAATAAAGCTGGGAGTACTTAAGTAAGAGAATTGCCTTTTCCAATTAATACCACTTCCTTACATGTAAATAACTATTAGCATAAGGGAAAAGCAAGCAAGAACATTGGTTTATTTCAAGGCACAATTACACAGAAAGCATATCTATCCAAGGATATTTCTCAAACAGTGATATGAGGGATTATTTGAAGAAGTGTTTCAAGGATGCTTTGCTGGGTGTTCATATATACATGTGAAATAGTAACCTTTTCCAATTTACTTGTTTTCCTTAATGTGGTTAATTATCATAATAAATTTATATAAATTCAACCAAAGGATTTTGTTAATCTGCTCATTTTCAGGAAAATGTGCTTCCTTCCCTGTTAGAGTTAACAATCTTGCTTTTTCAAACTCAATTTGAAGATTATAGGGTACTGTTCGTTTCCAAAACTCTTCCCCTCTTTCCTTACCTGAGAATGGAAAACTTACCACAAGTGGTTCTCGGTGTGTGGACAGCTATCAAAGCTGATTACCAATTTCTGAAATTTATCACATATACTATAACAGATCTTTTTAAACATGTTCTTTCCCCTGAGAACCGAGTTCTTTTGGCATCATTCCTAATGGAAGCCTGAACAGAATGATAACTATATTTCATTTACTCTAACTGAATGACATCTGGGACTTGGAGTACTTGAAACTTCACAGAGGAGAAATAGTTTAGTAAGTCAGTGCATTATGAAAAGAAATAAAAGAAGACCTAAATAATTGGAAGAACATTCCATGCTCATGTATTGGAAGACTAAATATCGTTAAGATATCAATTCTACTCAAATTGATATACAGATTCAAGGCAATCTCAATAAAAATTCCAGTCATTTTAAAAATAAGTGGAAAACACAATTATCAGATTAATCTGGAAGGGTAATGGGTCCCAAGTAGCCAGAAACATCTTAAAAAGGAATAACAAAGTTGGAGGACTCTCATTTCTGGACTTTAAATCACTTTATCTAGTTACAGTGGTAAAAGCAGCATGGTACTGGCATAAAGATAGACATATAGAACAATGGAACTAAATTCATGGTTCAGAAATAGACCCTCACATCTATGGTCAAGTGATTTTTGACAAGGCTGTCAAATCCACCCAGCTGGGGCAGAATATTCTATTCAAAAACGGGTGCTGAGAGAACTGGATATTCATATCCAAAAGAAAGAAAGAGGACCCCTATCGCACAACGTATACAAAATTTAACTCACAATAGATCAAAGACCTAAATATAAAAGATAGAACCATAAAGTTCCTAGAAGAAAATGTAAGAAAACATCTTCAAATGTTTTTTTGAAACATTTGCTAGGTGGTGGATTCTTAAACCTTACACCCAAAGCATGTGCAATGAAAGAAAACATGGATAAATGGGACCTCCTCAAACTTAAACGCTTATGTGATTTAAAGAACTTTGCCAAGAAAGTGAAAAGTTAGCTCACTCAATGGGAGCAAATATTTGTAAACCACATATCTGCTAAATGTTGATTTTCATTCTATATAAATAGATCATATAACTCAACAATAGAAGAGCAAGCAATCCAATTTAAAAATCGGTGTCAGAGTTTCTCCCTTAGGAGGTTTGCAATGATTTGCAGGTCATAGGGCTGTGAATCAATGCCCTTGTGGCATAGGTTGAGGAAAGGCAGCCTCCAGCCATAACCCCACTAATGGATTAAGCAAACCATAGCCTAGGGGCAGCTCATCCCCTCCCAAGAATAAATAAAATGGAGCAGATAAGGGCCATCACTCCCTCCCCAACCCCTTCCACATTGCAAGACCTCTGAGCCCCCACCCCCGACCCTGGCCATTTGGCCCCAGACTGTACTCAGTTTCCCCACTTACTGATGTGCCATATAAAGCCATATCCACCACCCTCTGTGGGCGGGCTGAAGTCTCTCTTCAGACTCCTGCCATGCCGGTGGGGGGCCTGAAGTCTATTCTTCAGAACTCCTCTTTTGGGAGAGCTTCCCAATAAACTTTCAACCTGCAAGCATCAGTCTGCATTCCAGTAAGCACAGTTTTTCTCTAACAATGGGTAATAGACTTTGACATTTCTCTAGAGAAAAAATACAAATGGCCAAAAAGCACATGAAGAAATTTTTAGTATCACTGGCTGTAGCATTGTTTATGAATTCCAAAAATAGATATTCCATTATGCCATGTCTAATGAAGCCTTCTCTCTTTCCTCACCTACCTGCTTCTCTGTGTATTTACTTCCCAGTGCTCTAGCATCAAAACTCCAAACTCTCTCCTGTGCCATATCATTTTCTCTGTGAGTCCCCACCCAAATGAGTAGGGGACTCAATGTCCTACTGACATGGCCAAATCAAAGCCCTAAACATAATTTAATCAAATTAAAGTGAAACCTCTTAATTTAATACAATCAAAGGATAACACGCCTATCAGAACAGACCACTTTACAAACAATTCAATATCTATTTTTGGAATTAATAACCAATGCCAAACTGCTACACTCCACCCTCTGAATTCCAAAAAGACATCACAATATTAAAAAAAGAAATATTGTATTTTCATTTGCAATGCTAAGTACAAAATCATATGACAATCAGTTTAAGGAAATACAGTTTGTCTTGGGGCAAAGTCCCATCTGGCTGTAGACCTCTGAAACTTACAAAACAACTTATCTCCTTCCCATATACAAAGGGAGAGAAAAAAGATAAACATTTCCAATAACATAAAGACAAATTCAGAGGGAAATATGAGTCACAGGTCCCTTAGAGTACTGTAAACCTGCAGGGTATACGTCATTAGATTTTAAAGTCTGAAAGTCATTCTAAAGATGATGGTTTCTTCTTTCTGGGGCCTCATGCTTTTCTACAGGCTTGCCTAATGGCCATTTTCTTAGTTCCGCCCTCATCAAGCATCTGGGTGGTGACTGAGCTCCAGATTTCACCCTCAAAATACCTTGGGGTGATGGCCACCTCTTCCCTGACCTCTGGGGTAAAGTCTTAACCTCCTAGTACAGTGAAGTGAAGACAACATCCTCCCTAACCTTTGGCATACAGGCCTAATCCTCTCAGAGCAACAAGTTGGTGATCTGGTCTTCCCTAATCCATGGGGAACAGGCCCACCCATCTCAGACCTATGGGATGCTGACCTTACTTTCCCTAATCCTTGTGGAATGTGATCCACCCTCTATACCCTGGGGTGGCAAAACTATCCATGGAGAATGGGCAGGAAAAACCACCCTCATCAGCTGCAGGGGCATGCTCACCCTCTCTGTACACATGGGTGGCCTGAGGAGATGTTTTAATTCCAGATCTCAGCTTCTATGGATTTCTTCTTAAAGCTGTTTTCCCTTCCATCTTTCCCCTACATGTTCCTTTTAGTCCAAACTGACAGTGGTTTTGTTCATACAGCTCTTTCAAAAAGCTTGTTGGTTTAGCATGAAAGAATCAGGGGTCCAAGCCATGAGACAGTAAGACTTTCCACAAGTCTTTGCTAGATAACAGCATTTTCAATCCTTATTTACCATTTCCAAGTTTAGTTAGGACTTCAAATGGGGTACTATCATCTGGGGGCTTGATTTCCAGAGGCTTGTAATTTCCAGAATCAGTTTCTGGTTTCATTGTGCTGGACAATTCAACTCTCAACTTGTTTCTCTCATCTAGCATTTTATTATAAGCTGCAAGGAGAATTCATGCTACATTATCTGAGTTTACTTTGGAAAGTTCTTCAGCTAAATACCCAGGCTTGCCATTTTCAAAGTCTGCCTTCCATAAAATATTAAGAGTCAATCTTGCTAAGTTCTCTGTGATTTTTAAACACAGATCACTTTTCCTCCAGTTTTCAATAATACTTTCATCATTTACTTCCAAGTCCTCATAAAAAGTCTCTTTAGCATCCATATGCTTACCAACATTCTCTTCAAAGCAATCTAAGCCCTTTCCATCAAGCATCTCACAATTCCTTCAAAAAATACCCCTTACTCGTTCATAAAACTCTTCCAGCATTTTGGCAATTGCAAAAGCACAGCCCCACTCTCTGGTACAAGCTCTGTATTAGTCAGCCAAAGGGGTGCAAAATACCAGAAATCAGTTGGTTTTTTATAAAAGGTGTTTATTTAGGGGTAGAATCTCACAGTCACAAGGCCATAAAGAGTAAATTATTTCCCTCACCAAATTCTTTTCCCATATCTTAGAGTAAGTGGCTGCCAATCTCTGCGAAGGTCAGCTTTCCTGTTCAGGTTCTGTGATCCCGGCTTCTTCTGCTCTCAGCTGTAGGCTGGTATAAGGATCTTCTCTCTCCCTGGGGCTCATTTCTTCCCTGGGCTCAGCTGCTCTGTTCTCTGCACAAGGTCAGCTATAGACTATCAGGCTCTCTCTCTTCCCAGAGCTGTCTCTATTGCTCTGTGTTGTTCTCCTGTGTATTTACTTTCTGAGGCTCCAGATCAAAACTCCATCTAACTTCTCAGTCATGTCGTCTTCTCTGTGAGTCCCTGCCCACGAAGGATGTGGGGACTAGATGTCCTACTGATGTGGCCCAATCAATATTAATCATTATTTAATCATTATTTAATCAAGTAAATGGAAACCTCTGAATTTAATACAATCTAATACACCCAGAGGAACAGACCAGTTTACAAACATAATCCAATATCTAGTTTTGGAAATCACAAATAATACTAAACTGCTACACTAGCTATTAGAGAAATGCAAATCTAAATGACAATGAGATATCATCTCAATTGCATAGAATGACCTCTATTTAAAAAACAAAAACTATAAGTGCTGGAGAGAATGTGGAGAATAGGGACACTCCTTCACTGTTGGTGGGATTGTAAAATGGTGCAACCTATGCGGAAAATAGTTAGGCAGTTCCTCAGGAAGTTAAATATAGAACTGCCATATGGTCCAGCAATATCTCTACTAGAAACATATCTAGAAGAACTGAAAACTGTAATGTGAACATACATTTGCTCACCAATGTTCATAGCAGCATTATTCACAATTGCCAAAAGAAGGAAATAGCCCAAGTGTCCATCAACCAATGAATGGATTAGCAAAATGTGATATATGTGTATGACGGAATACATGCTGCAGTAAGAAGAAAAGAAACCAGGGGACAACAAGCAAGATGGCCAAAAAGTAAAGAGCTCTGAGAATCAGCTCCTGCTGTGGGGCAGTTGGTGACCACCCAGAGCTATCTAGAGCACTTGTTTGGGGGCTCCAGGAAACCAGAAGTGCATCCTGCAACATCCTTGAAAGAATGGAAGGAGACTGCCCCTTTGCAGAGAAGATGCGTAAGTAGAGCAATCCACACCACCGAGGCTGGTGCTTATCTTCCACAGGAGGCACAAGTCACCTCAGGAGCTGTTCTGTGGCTGGAATTGAAAGCTACACTTCCCAAAATGGGGGAGGAAGAGACGGTTGGGCACCTACTTCAGCTATTGATTAGTAAATTCGGCGGGCTGAAGTATAATCCTAAGAACAGCTAAGGTTTGAACCTGTCCACGTCAGAAAGAGGCTGGTAGCTGCCATATTAACTCCGTGCCTGACATGAGGGGAAGCTGGGTGGACTGAAAATCACAGTGCTGGTAGGGACTGGCTTTTTTCCTTCTAGATCAGATTGCTGCTTTAGACTATGCCCCAGGCCCACCTCAGGTAGGGAGGAGGCTGGGGGGGTGCTGCGCCAGCCTCTCCGGGAAATTACAGGCCACGTCGTGGAGGCTGGTGATCATCCAAGTTTGGCAGCACAAGCCACCCCAGGAACTATTCTGTGGCAGGAATTAGAAACTCCATTCCCCAAAAACAGGGGAGGAAGAAACAGTTGGCCACTGATTTCAGCTACTGATTAGTAATATCAGCTGGTTAAAGTATAACCGTAAGAACAAATAAAGTGTGAACCTGTCCAAGTCAGAAGGAGGCCGGTAGTCGCCATTTTGACTCCACCCCAAGCATGAGGGGAAGCTGGACTGACTGAAAATCACAGTGATGTTAGAGATGTCGCCCAGATTGCCCTGCAGCCCTGGTCTGGGCTTTAGCCCCACCTCTAGCAGTAAGGTTGCTGATGGGCCCTGCACTAGCTTATCCAGGTAACTGCAGGTACATTTAGTTGGCACAAACTGAATAATCGAAAGTCTACCAGGGCAACTGTAGGCATCTCGGAGCTGCACTGCATAGATTGCTGCCCAGACCTGCAACTCCATCCTTTCCCCAGGCAGGGGAGAAAGTCTAGTGAAGCTTTATCAATATCTTTGGGCAACTACAGTTAAGGCCTGCATGAGTTGAATTATTCCACACAGCTGTGGCTCTGTCTTTACCCATGTCAAAGGAGAAAATTGGGAGAAGCTTCATTTGTCCTTGGGGCAATAAGGGTAGCTTGAGCTTCCACAGCTTATAGCACCAACTACATCCTTGGATCCTACTACACAACCAGAAAGGGAGAAGGGCAGGAAGCCCTAAACTAAAGAGAAAAATTGCACCCAGAATAAACACTCTAGTAAGCCAGATGTCAAGACACCAACAAAAAAATTACAATTCACAGCAAGAAACTGGAAAATATGGCCCAGTTACAGGAACAAGATAAGCCTCCAGATGACATAAAGGAGTTGAGACAACTAATCAAAGCTGTTCAAACAAATCTCCTTAATATATTCTATGAGATGTCTAAAGAAATTAAGGATATTAAGACAACCTTGGATGAGCACCAAGAAGAATTTGAAAGCATACATAGAAAAATAGTACTCATCAAAAACTATTAAACTGTACAGTCCAAATTGTAAACTATACTGTAAACCACTGAAAAATTTTAGTTGCTATATTTTACTATCTGTATAACAGTTATAATAATGATATCATCCATAAAAAAAAAAGTTTTTAATATGGGGTGGGGAAGCAGGAGGGAGTTTGGGCATGTGGGAGTCTCTAATATTCTGTGTGTGACTTTGCTGTGACCTAAAACTTTTTTGAAAATTAAACTGAAATTTGGGAGACACTGGGGAATGAGATGGGGAAGGTTTCATGATACACTGGACATCTGATATTACAATGAAAAAAGGAAAATAGAATAATTTCTTAAAAAAAAAAAAAGGATTTTATTTGTTTTTGTTTTTTTGTTTTTTTTTCCATTTTTTCAAAGGTCCCAATT
>JAQZBX010028135.1:0-27958 GCA_029593785.1 Cabassous unicinctus
GCAGGGGTGGTGACCATGGGCATTTGGGCTACTTCCTCATGAAACTTACTTGTGCCTTCAGGTCCTGCTTGAGCCCTATCTTGTATATACCACTTCCACTTTATTATGGGGTGCTGCTGTGCATGGCCAACTTTATGGTTTGGTGGGTCAGACAATACCCAGCTCATGATAGGCAACTCAGGTCTCATGGTAGCTTGATGGCCCATGGTTAAGTGTTCAGTCTCTACTAAGGCCCAGCAGCAAGCCAAAAGCTGCTTCTCAAAAGGGGAGTAGTTATCTGCAGAAGATGGCAAGGCTTTGCTCCAAAATCCTAAGGGTCTGCATTGTGATTTCCCTATAGGGACCTTCCAAAGGCTCCAGACAGCATCTCTATTTGCCATTGAAACTTCCAGCAGTCAGGGTTCTCTCAGGAAACAGAATCAACAGGAGATATCTGTCAATAATATAAGATTTTATGAAATTCTCTCACATGACCGTGGGAATGCACAAGTCCAGGTTCCACAGGCAGGCTGCAAGCCAGGGGCTCTAATGAAAATCTGATGAAAAGTCCTTGATGAGTTTCTGGGAGAAGCTGGCAGTCCAAAGATGAGCTGGGAAATTCTCTCTGATTGATGCAGATGTAATCAGCCATCCATGCAGTAAACTCACTGGTGATCAAAGTCCATAAATGCTCTTGTATTACAATTAGCCCAGTGCTTGCTGGACCTAACACCTGGACACAATTACCTGGCTGAGTTGACACATTAGCCTAACCATCACACCTAGGGTTGCCCCTTATTGGGTATCAGAGTCAGGTCTGCTACTTTTCTTTAAGGTGGGGCTTTTTGCCCTTGGGCACTAGCATGGGTCCCTGTTCCTAAGCACTAGAATTGGGGAAAAAATATGAACACAGAAACCTGCCTGGAATGTTTAAGTGGCTTTGCATATCCCATTGGCTCATGGACTTCAAGTGCATGGAGACTCCCTTGAAATGCCATTTGCACAGGGTAAGCATATTTGTGGAGGGGTTCCTTTTTCTCAAGAAATGGCTTACTAGCACTGACAGTGCCAATGACCCCAAACAAAGTCCTGTTTGTAACAATCAGCATGTATGGCTGTATCTTCTGGCTGGTGGTTGCTGGAACATCATGGTGCAGGAATAAGGGGCTCCCCATGGTGCAAAGCAGGTCCGTTGAAGAAAATGGTACAGAGGAGATTGCAGCCAGTTCCTGGAGAGGGTGTAATATGGTAGATGCTTGGTGGCCTGTTACTCTGCATAAAAAATGGCCTGGTTGGGGAGAAAGTCTCAGCTTCATTCCATAAAGCTTAGGCTTCCTATACAAGCCCTGGGCTGGCTTGGCTGCTGGAGAGAAGACTGGCTAGTGGAGCAGCTCTCAGGTCTACCATGACCATTGATCTGTGCTAGCTAGTTCACCTCTGCCTGCCCTGGACCTAGAGGCAACCACAACCCTTCTAGTGATGCAGAGTGGAGTATGATATTTATTTCTCCATTTTTCTTGTGCTTTCAAAAGTTATAGGAGAAAAGTGGCCCACACTATTTCATAGAAGTAGGGGGTGGGACAATTCTCAGTTGATTTGTAATGGAAATTCCAGTAGGATGACAAACCCAGTCCTATAACAGTGCACATAACTATCCAACTTTTGGGCTCTGCTTCTTGTCACTATATGCCTCAGATCCTCCAAGCTAGGACTTCTATCCTTTCTATCTACTCCTAAACTCTGGGAAGCTTATCTTCATAATACTTTCCTAACCAACTCAGTCCCAACCAAGTGGAATTTGATCTTGAAGGCAGACTTGTTTGTACTGATTTTATCAGAGTGGGTCAATTGGGAAAAGTGCCCTTTTGCCTTGCCTTTTGTCTCTGAGCCTTCTAAATCCATGTAGTGAAATGGTAGGAACAAAACCAACTGAGAGCTACTGAAAATGTGCCACCCCATTCCTGCCCCAGTTTGAGTTTAGCCATATCCTCTTAGCTATCTCTCTCATCCATCATGCTATAATATTGCAGGATTCAACCACATAGCTGAGAAGATTAGAGAGCTTTTCATCATTAAACTCCAAGGATGGCCATAAACAACCCTTAAAAATGAGGGGAGGGGTGGCAATGAGGGTTGGAGACAGCATGTTGTACTACTACTGGGGCTTTGGGTGTGGATTCCTGAGAGCCCTGTATGTCCTGGCTCCTTTGACACACATGGGCTTTGTGTCCTGTCTTCAGACCCACTGAGCAAGTTGAGGCAAGTGGAGGCAGCATCTCCAGGTGAGTCTGGAGGAGCAGAGACTGATTAAATCCAGCAGAACCTGTGTCAAGTCCTCATAGGAACAGGGAAACATAAGCTAACATCCACCTTTCTCCTCTCTCTCAAATAAAACTAAGGGTCTTCTATTGCTTGCCCTAAGCCCACAGAGTACCTACCTTCCCTCCCCACAAAAATATAATGCTGGTGGTGGTTCTTGTAACAGTTCTCACATCTGTCCTACTGCACTGTCAAAACTGCAGAGGGAACCTATGAGATGTTTGGGGCAGTGGTAAGGGCAGACCCACTGTATAGGCCACAGCACATCATGGAGGATTGAAGGGGTGAGGTGAAAGGGAAGTTAGGTAGAAGTGTCACACACCTGCCCTCCAACTCTGGTGGGCCTCCACCTCTTCTCTTACCAGTAGCATGAGTTCAAAGTTCTTTCTTCTAAAATGATGTTTTAGAAAATTCCTGAGCTCTCTCTTGCCTCCAATCCACTCGGGCATCTTGAGTTTGGAGTTGAGGTGTTAGTAGGCACCTCCCATCTCTCACACACAGATCCAGTGCTGCCTTTTGAGAAGCAACTTCAGTGGACCCTGGCACAGGCTCAAGGGCAGATTCATGATGATGTCCATGACATTAGTGTCAGCAATGACACTGACATCCCTGTGCTTGCCCCACCAAACAGCCTCATAGCCTTTGGTCTGAAGTGCTGCCATGATGATGTTCATATTGTAGTTCCCATTTCCCAACATGCTCTTCTAATGGGGGGGCCACCATGGAATTTGGAGACAATCTCTGGAAAATCTCTGGCAGCATTTCCTGGGTAAAGGCATTGCTGTCCTGGAAGACATTGTTGAGGGCATGGAGGGCACAAATCTCTCTGCACTGTTTCTCATGGTAGATCTGAGGGGTGCTGCCTGGGGTAGCTCCAATGACTTAGACTTGTCCTTGTCTCCTTTCCATGGTACACAACTCATGTTCTTCCTTTTAGGTTCCAGAGAGGGCTAAAAACACCCAATCTTCCCTCCTGAGGAAGAATGTGATCTTAGTCTTTTCCAGGGTTCCTGAGGTCCACCTTTTTCTCTGGTGTCCAGGATTTATGCTTTGGCACCTGTATAAAAGGTTGTAATCAACAGGAAAAAAATCCACCACTTCTTTCTTCTCAATAGTAAAATAACTTTTGGGTTAGTTAATTTTGCTAGCACTGGCAAAATGCAGAATTTAAAAAATAAAATCATATGAAATCTAAAACTTGCTTGATTTTCCCCATCCTGGCCTACCACCCCCTCCAAAAAACACAACATTCTTGCTGCATTTTCCTCTCTACAAATGCCAACCAGGCCTAAAGGGAGAGAAATGAACAGAAACGCTCACATCCCTCCTTTTCTTCCATTTCTTTCCATCCACAATGCCACTGATTCATGAGTCAAGGCCCAAGTGGTGGATAAAACACAAAATCCATGGCCCTGCAGAGAACACTCCAGTCAGCTCTGGTGTCAGTTGGGTAGCCACAGTGGGCCAGGCTGGGCAGGGAACTGGAGCAGTGGATGCAGCCCCTGCTGAAGGCAGGTTCCATGATGCAGAGTGGGGCCTGTCCACCCACCTCAGCCTCAGGAATATGGGCACCCAGAGACAGGCCCACCTGGCACACCTTCCCCACTCCAGGCTCCATGCCTGTCACATGAGGTCCAGCCCTAGGTGCCTTCCTGCCCCCCCACCCCTGCCAGCCTCCACCTGGAGCTGTGGACAACCACCCTGGAAGCACAGGCAATGGGTGGGAGCCAGTATTTGTTTGCTTATCCCTGTTTTGTATCTGAATTTTGTTTTGCACATATCTTCAAAATGTATAATAATGGTTGTGCACAGCTAACAAAAAATCACAAAATGATTGGAGAATCTTTTTATGTTGCCAGGGATTCTTGAACTTGTGAAAGATCTCAAAGGAACCCACACTTAATCACTGTAATTTTTATTAATCTTATATTGGTCAGTTTTAATAGAAATGCATTTTATCACTTCCTAGAAGACTTGCTGCCACCCCTCTGGATTCTCTGTAGAGGAAACAGACTGGAGGTCTCACTTTACAGCTTATGGAATTACAGTAATACTCCTCTGCAGTTGGGCATCCCCTCAAACTTCACAAATGTCATTACCCTGAGCACAGAAACAATGTCCCCCTACCTAAGAAAAATTTAATGTCCATTACATTTATGAAGTGAAAAAAAATAGTCCTCTAATTAATGTCCTGTGGTAGAGAAGGATATTGTGAGATTTATGTACAAACTATAAGGTTTTTGAAAGAATCCACCTTTGCATTATGGAGATTCATGACTTCCACATCATCATTCCTTAAGACAACAAATACCCACCAGAACATCTCCCCCTGCAGAATCAGCCCATTTATATCAGGAGAGCAGGTTGCTCCTAGGCCTGAGAAGCTAGTTAGTTAATGGTGCCATCAGCTTAGATCCTGGAAGCTGAATTCACAGAGAAGGGTCTGGTCTGGAAGCACCTGTCACAGCTCCTCCTTGGGAAGGCAGAATGGGGAGGGTTTGAGGAGCACTTGAGGTCAATCCTCCAGATCATATGGGCAGCATCCTCCATCCCTACAGCCTTGGAGCCCTGGAGGGAGTGAATGGTGAGAGGCCCTTTCTCTGTGTTGACAAAGCAGGCACTTTGTGACAGCAGAGCAGGGCAGTGTGAGGTCCCTGATTGGAACAACTCCTGCTTAGGGCATTCTTCATCCCAAACATGTGTGCTCTGTGCCCACTTGCTGATGGAGCTGGCCTGCCTCCCCTTGAAGGTGTCATCATCCCTGGGTTCCTACAATCTGAGGGTCACAGTAGTTTGCCCTGCTCACTACTTTTGTCTCCAGTCCTAGGTTTGATGTGGACTCCTCACAATTATGACTAGTTATTTCTTGGTGGGCTTCTTTTGGTAGGGTTGACACAGATAATGTCATTTTCCTATATCTCTGCTGGGATATGGCTCCTAACAAGGATCATTGTTCATTCTCCCTAATATCCAGGAGATGAATAGACACCTTGCTATTATTTCCTCCTGGAAATATCACTGTCCATATGCCCTGTAACATAGCAATTTGAGAGTTTGTAAATCCCCTGGGAATAGTCCTGTGAACTGCCCAAGCTGGTGCAATTCTCAGGGGCTGATTTTGAATGTGAATGTAGATCTGTGTTCTCTGGGAGCCAATTTCTATTTAGTATGTTCACTGAAATGTTCTTAGGCTGTGCTGAGTCAGATCCAGACTCATCTGTCTCATCTGAGCTGTCTGTATGTTCTCCATCACAATCTTTGGTTCCTGTTGGTTTTGGATCTGCCAGATCCCATAGGGAGGCTGCATGGTGGTGGGAAATATTACTTAATGGAAATGCATACCATGATCCATCTCTCTGGAGTCAAGTCTCCTTCTCTAGATATACATCCAAGAACCAGTTCTCCCTGAAGCTTAGCTGTGACTGCTGAGGGCAAAATTGTATATTACTAGATGGACATACAATGAGGGGAAGTCTGTGTGTGAGCCCAGACACAATTCTTCCATGTGCAGAGAGAAAGCTGGGAGGCAGGGGGCACTCAGAGCACATGGAGCACAAGGCAGGAACCAACTTCAGGAGTAGGAGCAGGTGGAGGCTCTGAAGGGGTTTCCTGTATCAAGTGGGGCTTTTCTTCTTACTCAATATCCTGATACCTTCCTCTACATTTTATTTTGATTTTTTTTTATCAGCAAATGTCCTTTACACATAGTCCTTTCTTATGGGATTTTAGAATTAAAATTTTATGTACATTTATTAACATTCAAAAGTTATGAGTAGATACTGAATTGATACATATATCCAGATACTTCTGCTTTGATTTTCTGAACCTACATATCTATCCTGAGATGGTTCATTCAGCCTCAGCCTGTGGAGGCCACGGCAGTGCTTAAATCTTGGTGTTCATCAGTATACTCTTGGCAGAGTCTCTTTGTGTTATGATTATTGGTGGAGCAAATTTCCATTCAGATGATTTATGTCTCTCAGTACTTCAATTTCAAGATTCCAATTACCAGTGTTAGATTACAATTATTTGTATTCATTTTGTTTTCAAAAATTATTTTCAAATCTGGTGACATTGCTAAAATGTGAATGTACATTAGTTCTAATAATTTATTTTGTTTAGGTTTTCAATGTTTACCTGTTAACAAATGACTTAATATAGCTGTTATATTGAGTTACTATGAAATAATATTTAACCAGAGAAGTGGCCTTATCATTTCTTGCTTGACATAAACATATGGGAATATTGAGCACTGAGCTTAAATAACTCGACTATTTTTATTTGACATTTATTCTGCAATTGAGGTAAATATATTCCAGTGTGAGTCATTTGATTAAGAAATAACTTTGAGGTTGCTCAGCATGTAGACCCTTTAGCCTACATTCAAGGTTGGAAAAAGTCATAATTTTTGCATAATTTCTGCAGAGCAATCCATGCACATGAATGGTTTTCAGTTACTCATGAGATGTTTACACACACAACATACCCTATTCCTTGAATAATTCCCCTACATGTCTGACAATTACTCATGGAGGATGGATGTCTTATTGTTACTAAATGAGTCATTTGAGCAAATGTTCTCTGATTTATCTACGTCTTGAGAGCATGTTAAAATAATCTTATCCACTAGTGTACTTTGAGCATTACAAAGTCATCCAAATTCCTTCAGTTCTGTAAAGTCAGTAATATTTATTTGAAAAAAGTCCTCTTAATATCATCTGAGTGTTTGATAGAATGAAATGTATCATAATAGCTCTTATAATGGTTATCTACATGTTTACTGAGTTCAGAGCTACTTCAATGCCATAGCATCTTCCTTGCTTATCAGTGAATGGTCAAAATGAAGTCACTCTCCCTCCTTGTCAAATTTTTATCCTTCCCATTCTGCTTGTTCACTAAGGAGAGATTGTTTCTTCCAGGAAGTTAAAAGAAGCAGAAATATAGTAAATTTTGTTGCATGCCTGATTCCC
This sequence comes from Cabassous unicinctus, assembly GCA_029593785.1. Classification (NCBI taxonomy): domain Eukaryota; kingdom Metazoa; phylum Chordata; class Mammalia; order Cingulata; family Chlamyphoridae; genus Cabassous; species Cabassous unicinctus. The sequence goes on from JAQZBX010028135.1 coordinate 7,269, forward strand.
AGGCAATTTGCCATGCTCCGAATCCCTTTCTGCATTTTAAACAAAGCTACATGCAAAGGACTATATAGTGTCCCCTACATATCCACTGAAAATGTGATCTCCTTTGGAAATAGGGTCTTTACAGGTGTAATTAGTTAATTTAAGGTGAGGTCATATTGGAGGCAGATGGGCCCTAATCCAATAACGGGTGCCCTTATAAGAAAAATAAGCAAGGAATCAGAGGGAACATGGCCATTTGAAGAAAGAGGAAGAGATTGGAGTTAGGCAGATAAAATCCAAAGAATGCCAAGGATTGTGAGCAGACACCAGAAGTCAGGAGAGCATCAGGGAACATATTATCCCTAAGAGGCTTCACAGGGAGCATGGACACATGCATCCCTTTTTTTTTATGACATCTAGCCTCCTGTTCTTGAGAGAATAGATTCCTCTTTTTTGTGCCACCAAGATGTGGTACAATGCTAAGCAAGCCTAGGAACTTAAGACACTACAGTTCTCAGTATCCACACACACAAGTAATTCAGCTGATATTTTCAGCTTTCTAATCCTGATGAGGAAAAAGTGTATGTTTGGAGATAAAGCCATGTTTGGGCAGCATGGGAATCCCTGAGGAGGTAGCAGTGAGATTCCTTGACAGTAGAACTAAGTCTGGGTCCTTCCAATGGCACTAAATAAACATCTAACCCTTGAAAGACATTCAGAAGTGTTATAAATAAAGCAGCCTCATTCAGGACAGGTACACCAATAAGTCCAGATAAGATCCATGAGAGAAGGAAACTTCATTATGCATAAAAGAAGCATGAATATTGACATTGTGATAACAATTTGTCCAAATTCCAATTTGTGAGTAGATAATTTTAACATAAAATTATTATTAATTTTAACATAAAATTATTACATCATGACAAATGTAGCACAAAGTGTAAACCATAATGTAGACTATACACATTGATTAGTAGGAATGCTTCAATATTGGTTCAATTGCAACAACTGTACAATACTAATCTAAGGAGTCAATAATAGGGGTAACTATGTGTATAGTTGTGTATGGGGGTCTTTATATGTGAATTCCCTATACTTTTGGTGTAATTTTCCTGTAAATATAAATATAAAACTTCAAGCAGACAGTGAGTGCAAATGAGCAGACAGTCAAAGGAGCCATGGGAGGGAATAAATAAATTTTAAAAAAATAATATTATATCATAAAGTAATTTTACATGGTGTGGATTATTAGAATAAAATTATATACTTAAAATTTCATTCTTCCTTTACTTAATCTGAACACTTTGAGATAATGTCTTGTATTTAAGAAAGTTATGATGTCAAAAAGAAAGAAAGTAAACATGTCCATGTGAAACCAAGGAATCAGGACCTAGGACCCAGGATTCCTCACTGGCAGCTACATGGACCTGAAAGGGAGCTTTGAATAAAACCCACTGTTCCCCAGAGAGAAGTCCCATCCCTCAGGCCCCAGGACATACATTTTATCTCCATAATCCTAGGAAACACCTGACATTTCTATTGGGAAGGTGTGTCTGAGTGACCAGAATCCTTAACAGCCTCTCTAAGGAGGCAGAGAAACTGTCACAATCTGGGTCATCCAGTGAAGCTGAAGAGAGAATACTTGGTGTCCGTGACCTTGTGGGAACTTGGACTGCAGACTCATTAGACATTTACTCCATTCGCATCCCTCTGGACTATGAAGTTTCCTTGGAGGTGTTTGAGGACCCAGCTCTGTGCAGACCAGGCCTGTAGTGCTGGTATGCAGGGATAAGATTGCAGGGACCTTTTATTGACCATCCCTGGAAGCTCAAGACAAGTGTCTTTCCCTGCCCTTAATATTTGGTTTATGAACCCTGTAGAGTCTCATCTGGAGGGCAGGAGGCAAATATGCAAAATGAGAGGAACTGCCCATTCGAATCCACTGCTACACTTGCCCAGTGGAGTCTCCCCCATCTGGTGTCCTCAGGGCTGTCCCTTTCCATCAACTGTCATAGATGGGGTCTGCCACCATCTTTGTCCTCCTCATGGCTCTTCTCCCAAGTCAAGGATGATGCAGGGCTGGGGTCACAGAGGAGGTTGGGTCACAGAGAGGGTGGACCTTCTGGTCTCTGAGTCCTGGGTCTCCCAAACAGGTGCCATCACTGAGGAGCAGCTGGTGCAGTCTGGGGCAGATGTTAAAAGGCCTGGGGAGCCTCTCAAGATCTCCTGTAAGGCCTCTGGATACAGCTTTACCAACTACTGGATCAGCTGGATGCACAAAGAACAAGGGAAGGGCCTGGAGTGGGTGGGATACATTGACCATAGTGACTGAGAAACACACTATGGTGCATCTTTCCAAGGTCAAGTCATCCTCTCCACAAACAACTCTGCCAGCACAGCCTACCTGCAGTGGACCAGCCTGAAGGCCTCAGACACAGCTGTGTATTACTGTGCAAGAGACACAGTGAGAGAAACCACATCCTGGGAGCATCAAAACTCTTAGGGAGCTCACAGCTTCAGTGTAGTGCTCTCAGAGACATCCTCCACCAGGGATAGCATTGGCTTTGTCCTCAGGAATGAGAATGGTAAGATCAGCATGAAAAGGGGACCCAGCTTCATATGTGGACAAGATAAGGAACCAGTTCCTGGGGGACACTGAACCTTCTTTTCTGGACTAGGTTACTCTTTGTCCTCTGGCTCATGTTGTGCCCTCCAGCAAGGTGGCTGCATAAAGCATGTTATATTCGTAACATAAAAACATTGCCTTATCTACATATATTATAGGTAACTTTTACTTAGTGGAAATTCCACGCACTTTATCATTGAATTCCTTCCGTTCTCTCCTTCCTTCCTCCCTCCCTCCATTTCTCTCTTTCAGAATTCCTTTAAGGTTTTAAGACATAACTTTCCTCCCTTTTTGTTGTTTTCATATCAGTGTATATCAAACACATAAAACTGATTAATTGGGGTTTAAATGTGTTGGTTGTTTTTTACAAATAACTTTAAGCATCCTTTTGCTTTTATCATCTCTATATGCAGCCATCCATATTTAAGTATCCGTTTCTTTCTTCTCAACTCCAGTCTAGACATCATGTAAGGTCTCCTGTTAAATCAGTTCCTGAGAACTAGATACCAACCTGCTGTGCATGCCTTGGGCCAAGGTGGAAGATGGGGAGGCTATGATTGCAATGGAAGCAAGTACACTGCTGAAAGGCCCAGGAACACACAGTTAATGGAAGAGTGCTGAAGTTATGTCCAGTATCCTTATAAGTCCAGAGAAATTAAGGTGTTTGTATATGTATGCCAATTTCTGGGTGGAGTTGAATGAGGAAAATCTTTAGAAGAAAGAAGGATCTCCTGAGTGAGCAGAAATTTTGTCAGTATTTGGGATAACTACAAAGGTCCATTCTTCAAACCCTAAAATACAAAGCCATATATTTAAAACCCAACAGATAGTTGAAGGGACAAGAAAATGAGCATGCAATATACTTATTTTGGACTGAAGTGTGTCCTCCCAAAATATACTTTGCCTCAGATTGTGAACTTATTTGGAAACATGGATGTAGCAGTTTTAATGAGGCAAATTGAAATTAGATCATACTGGAGTAAGGTGGACCCTTAATCCAATATGACTAGTGTGCTTATAGAAAAAGAAATTTGAACAGAGTCAATCAGACAGGATCGGAGAACACCATGTGACAACCAGAAAGAGACTGAAACCCAAGAATTGCTGACCACCACCAGAAACCAGGAAAGAGGTATGGAGCATATTCTTCCTTACAGGTTTCAGAGGAAGCATGGCCTTCCCACACCTAAATTTCAGACTTCTAGCATCTAGAACTATAATATAATGTATTTCCATTGTTTTAAGCCATCCTGTTTGTAGTGATTTACTCTGGTAGTCCTACGAACCAAAGACAACAGTCTCAAAATTGAGTAACTTACTGCTACTTTCATCCAGCAGTACTGCAAGGGAAGGAAGCCTTTCCATAGATGGTAACTCTACCAGATATTTTAAGTCTGGGCATGGGCTGGGGCCATAGATTAGAACACCACAGAGCTGCTGGAAGCCCTCCATGCTTTCAGGGTGAGGAAAGTTCAAGGGAGAGGCCTTCCTCAGTGAAAAAGTGTTGCAGGTCTAGATAGAGGAGAATATGGGAACACCACTAGATGGCACAAGTACCAAGAAAAATAAAACAAGTTAACAGGACAAGTTCCCTCTCAGAAGAAATTCACCAAGAAATTTTAATGTCTGAATATGGTATCTGTGTTTCATATGGGAAAATTTACCCCTCTCCAAGTCCTTGTTTGTATCATGTGGTCATAAGGGATCCAATGCTACAATTGGATGAATTTGGAGCTCCTTTGCCAGTGACAACAGCCAGGGTTGTCTGACCTGAGCCCATCAACATCCAGTCTATTCAACTATGTTTAAACCAAGCTAATGCACAACTATTATAGATGTCTGGTTGGGCCACAGTAGGGGCCCAGCTCACCCAGAACTCACATCACTTAGGAAAATAGAAGGCAGGATCAGAGAGAGACAGAACAGGAAACCCACTTGGAAAGCCCTGGAAATGGAGAGTTATGGAATTATCAGTGCCCCAGGCAGTGTCCAGGGTAAGTAAATGGACATTGTAAAGTGAGTTAAGTGTGAAGGAACATTTAGTTAGGGGTGGGTGTAAGCTGTCTTCCTGTGCCCAAACATCAAGTCATCAGCCACATATTTTCATCAGCCTTTATTTTCTACACCAACATCTTATAAGGAGGGCATGCAAATGTGGCCCCTTCTTTCTGCTGATGAAAACTAACCCAACCCCTGACCCTGCAGTTCCTAGATGAGTCCAGGCATATACACACACACACACACACACAAATTACACATTGTGTATCACACATTGTGTGTGTGCATGTGTGTGTGTGAGAGAGAGACAGAGACAGAGACAGAGAGACAGACAGAGAGACAGAGAGAAGAAATTGCCAACCTCATGATCAAGGGGCCAGCTGTTGGATCAGCTGCAGACTGAAGGACAGGATACCTATGGAGCTGTGGTTTCCTCTTGAGCAAAGAGTGTAATTGCTGGAGGACTCTATCTTCTTAGTGCTTTTGAATTGCTCTCATTTTGTCCTCTGATCCTATATGTCATGTAGTTTTCTGTATTTGAAAGCATTTCATGGGAGATATTTCCTCAAAGATGAGCTGAGAGCAAATTGGCTCTTGTGTACAGAAAGGAAGCCAGGGCAGGATACAGAACCCAGAGGACATGGGTTAATGAAAGTAATTAGCTATGTGAGAGATAATCAATAGGGGACAAATCATGGATATGGAAAGGCTAGTGCGAGCTCAGAGGGGAGGATCTCAGAGTCCTGTCAGTAAACCCAGTGGTGCAGGGAAAACCAAGATGTTAGAAGGAGCCTGAGCACATAGAGGCTCTCTGCAATCATAGCAATAGCCTAACTGACTGACTGAATGAATGAATGAGAGAAGTGATTGGGTAATTGAAGTTTGTACATTGGAACAAGGTAAGAAGACACTAAGTCTGGGAAACACAGCCCCTTCTAAATCTCAGTGTGCAGTTGTAGAGCTCTCAACAGAGTTGAATTATTCATATCTTAGAATAAGATTGTGAGCTCTACAACTGCACACTGAGAATTAGAATAAGGAGTTTACAAGCAAACAGAAATACCAGTCAAATATTCAAATGTAATTTCATTTTTTTAATTAGAGGAATTGTAAGTATACAGACAATTCATGCAGAAAATTCATAGTTCCCATATACTCCTTTATTATAAACACCTTTTATTGGTGCAGTGTGATTGTTACAATTGAAGAAAAATATTATCATTGTACTATTAACCATATTCCATAGTTTAAATTAGGATTACATGTTTGCATTGTAGAGTCCTATTATTTCTGATTTTTACTCTAGTAATATACAAACAACCTATTAAATCCCCTTTTAACCATGTTCAAATATATAATTTGTTGCTGTTAATTATGTTCAAAATTTTGTTCTACCATCACCATTACCCAATATGGAAACATTTCCAACACCCCAAACAGGAACTCTGACAAATTCAGTATTTATTCCCCAATCACAATCTCCACCCCAGCCCCTGAGAAAACTTTATTCATCATATTGAGTGAATAAGTCAGACAGAAAAGGACAAATATTGTATGATATAACTAAGGTGAAATAATTAGCAAATTCATAGTTCAAATATAATATCAAATTTTAAAGATAAAGATAAATCATACATGCTTCTAGTGGAGCCAAGCAAACTCAGTGCACTTATGATACTCAGACTATTTCTGAAGTTAGTGTGAAACTAGTTGTTATTCAGTAGAGTATTAAAATGGAAGATGGAGGGCAGGATGAGAAAATGAAAGTGTGAGCTTTCATGGAAAAGGAGAGAAGCGATAAGAAAGAAAGAAAAAGAATATATGTGTGTGTGTGTGTGTGTGTGTGTGTGTGTGTGTGTGTATTCAGAAGCCAGGAAAGATCATATTCTCATGTATGTCAGACTTTATGATGAGGGAATGATGAGTGCCCTTCTCAGAAAGGCTGAGACAAAAAAAAATTAACTTGGGTCTAATCCCATCCTCCAACTTTCATTCTATTAGAGTTAAGAGAGCAGAAAGCAGATTGTGGGGAAGGAGCATCACCTTGCACCAGGATGAGCCAAGGCTGGAAAGAGAACAGTCCTAACCTTTGTTTGCCTGAGACCTAAAAAGACTTAGATGAGGTTACCTCACTCTGGGTGACCTCCCCTGAATTTCAACTCCCATTTGGCATAACAAGGACTAAGTTGTAGTTACAAGGAGATAATTAATTGGGTATTGACATGTGTATATATTCCACCCCAACCAGTTGAAAAGGCCCCCATAAGTGGAGAAACAAGCTAATTTTTTCTACTCAGCATGGGTCTTCCCTGGGAGAAACACTTGTGCAAGTTTATTGTACTTTCCCCCTTGGGGGAGGGGCTCCCATGCTAATGGAGTGGCCATGGTGGTGATTGGCATGGGAGGGCAGGCTGACAGGCCATGGATACATGCCCAATAATGCTGCATGCTCTCAGACTCATGGGGCAGACCACTGGTCACTTATGCTGCTGCAAGGGAGGGTTCATGGCCCACTCTTGGTCCCCAATTGGTGAGGTATGTTCTTGTTGTTACTAGAGAAAAGGGTCCACATGGATATCATTAAACAAATCTCCCTCAGAGAACTTTGGGAAATAAATCAACTAGAAGGAGGGCCATGGTCTCAACAGGGACAATCTGCCTCTGCCCAACTCCTTCCAGTAATCCTCAGGTCCATGTGATGGATGGGGAGACAGAGTTAGCAGATCTCTCACATCCCTTCCACACTGACTGAAGAGTCAGGCCTCTAGGAGAGGCCTATCTAACCAGACTTGACATAATTAAAAATGGCTTGGTTGCAGGGCTAATGTCCCAGCCTCCCTCCAGGACTGAAGTGCTTATGCCTTGGTACATGTGCAATTTGGGGCAGTGAACAAACCTCTATGGTTCTTTTGCATACAGGGGCCCAGGACAGCCATTTTCTTGGGAGAGGTATAGAGGTGGGACAGAGAACAGTGTTGGGAGGTTTGGGGCTTCCATGCTGGTCTGGAGGCTGGATGTTCATGCCACCCTATGACTCAATGGCTCTTTAGCCACTTCTGTGGAAAAATTTCCTGCTGGGAAATGCATTGTCATCTTAGATGTCCTGCACCAGTGCACTTCCTAGCACTGACTGTGGGATTGTGCTCCCCCATTCCAGCAAATACTGACAATGGTGTTTGAGTAACTGGCCTTGCACCCCCAGATCTTCCATCTCTTCACTGGATTGTCCAGCAGAGGCAATATTTCCTCCATGGTGGAGAAAAGGACATTATTAAACTCATAAAAGATTTTCTATCTGCTGGACAAAAGGGTTCCACTATATCAGTTTATAATTGCCCATTGTGGCCAGTATTAAAGGCCAGTGGAGCATGACTTTTGCAGAAGTGCCCCTTTAGCACCTGTGGTTCAATATTGTGCTATTTGCATATTGGTCACATCTCTGTATCCTCCTGGCAGCCCTTTATCAGGTGGGACAGAAAGCAGGCATTTTCCAATGGGCAACAGAAGAGGAACAGACTGAGCAGGACATAAAAGTGGATATTTCACCTGTCCTGCCCCTGGGAAATTTATACACTGAATCTCCATTTGAGTTACAAGTTTCTACCAACTGAACCCTTGCCAGCTGATCTCTAGCAGAACGAGGGAGAAATAGGAATTCACAGAATTCTTGGCTTCAGGACCAAAAAGTTCCCAAATGAAGCCCAGGGTTGCAACCCCCTGGAGAGGTGATTTCTTGTGTTTTATTGGGCTTTGATGGAACCTGAAAACATCACTGAGATCTCAGGTCCTGTTGGGGCCAGATATCCTTATCATGTCCTGGGTCCTGGGTAATCAGAACACTCCTCTAGGCAGTGCCAGCAATGGAGCTTCATCAAAGAGAAGTGCTATATTCAGTATCATGCCTTCCTGGGACCCTGGGGAGTTATGTGCCTATGTGACTGCATGGCAGAGCCCCCCTTCAAAGAAAATCCTGTTGCAACACCACATGAGGGCCCTTGCATCCCTGTTTTGGCATCCTGAGGACCCTGACTCAAGAATGCCCCACAAGATGTTCAACACTGATTCCCTGATGATTCAGCCATGCTGAAGCCACCTGGAATCCATTGTGCAGCAACTGCTGTTTGTATTGCCTCACTGGAAATTGTACCAATGGGCTGAACTGTGAGTGCTCCTCCTAGATCTGGAAAACTCAAACTCAAGCATCCCCATGTACCAGTTTACTGACTTGTGAGCCATCACCAATGCCTTAGCACTCTGGTCAGGTTCTAGGAGGGCCACAGACTGGAGAACTAAAGGTGCCTCTGTGTGTAGAAATAACCTTTGGACACAATTATTAATCATAGCATGGAGAGGCACCATATTTCTTACCCGTATTGATGCACTTGACAATGTTTGATATCATGATGAGCATAATTGGAGTAACCTAGCTAATAAGGAATGTACAGAGCTGATTATGGCAGATTCTCCTGGGAAAGTGGCAGATGATGAACCCTGCCTGGAGGATGAAGACAATGAACATACACTTGATGAAATCCATGAAATAGCAGAATTTCCCATGGATTCTTCTATTAGTATTTATTCACCACTGAAATGGACATACAAATTCTGACATGACTAAATTATGGAATGAGGAACACAGAGGACCTCTTTTACTAAAAATGGCCCCATCTGCCATTTACCAATGTGAGAGATGTCAATTACAAGCCAGAGCCTAATAGCATTTAGCAGCTTTTATAAGAAAGGCTTCACCAGACCACTTATGGCAAGTAGACTACATCAACCCTCTCCTGTCATCCTAAGTTCCTATGCCTTGGTTGCTGTGGACACCTACTTTATGCTATGGTCTTGCCTTTCTAGTTTGTCATGCACATGCATTACATACATGGTATACCTTGGAAAAGTGACTTTGCCATTTCTCAGAGTACCAGGTGACATATCCTCTGACCAAGGATCACACTTTACTGAACAATACACTCAATTATAGGCACAGACTCATGGACTAGATGGACCTTACATGTAACCCACAAGGCACAGGCAACTGCATATTTGGAGAACTTTAATGACCACCTAAAGAGGAACATTGATGTCTACACCTGGATAGCTCTCTTACTGCTTGGACTGTGCACCTTACTCTGGCCCTTTGGAAGGTTAACTCAGCAGTTCCCTAGAAGGGAAACTCAGCCTTATCTTGCTTCCTACCTGGAGGAGGAGACAAAGGTGGAGGAGGGTTGCAGGTTTTGCTTCACATATGCCCTTATACCCATCAGGATGAGGATTGACCCTAAAAGGAGGAACAAGGACATACCACTTGACACTCTCCTTTCCAGCCACTGTCAGAGAATCATCCTGCTTTTTACCCCATTATATGTTTCACATGATTCCCAAAATGGTGGGATGTTAGAGCCAACAGGTGTAGCAATGGGATAATGGAAGTGTCTAGAAGTGCATAACACATATCAGGCAAAAATCCAAAGGGAGGGACCCACAGGACATACTGGAAGTTAGTGAGTAATGCTTACCCTTGGTTGGTCCACCATTCCCCTTGGGTATGGTCATGGGACACCTTGGAGGAGTCCTGACAACCCCCATATCAAGAAGGGGTAGAAGTGGACTGGAAGACCTGAGTAAGGCAGTAAGATCAATGGGAAATTGCTGACCTTATAGCCGATGGAAAGGGGAAGACAGAAAGGGTGGTCTTAGAGGGAAAATGTTACTACAAATAGACTGAGAAAAGTGTCTCCTACAGGACATGATTGCATGGCCACCCTGTGAGAACTAGTTGCTATTCCCTTCTCCTATTTACTACAGATTTGACCCAGCAATGACCTGGAAGGACGACTGACCCTGGCTATTGTTGCATCAGGGGACCTGACCAATGGCTGAATCTGCCATCTGACTGCTCACTCTCTCTCTTGTCTTTCTGCTAAGTTGAGATTGATGCATAAGGAGCTTATCTTTGCTTGCTAAGATTTGGACTGACACCAGGATGTCCCATGGCAAGAGTAATGGCACACACATTAGCTGTGCATTCTTTCTCTGTAACCTGTTGAGATGAATCAATTCTTGATTCAATGAAACTGACAAATGTTTCACTCATATTTCCTTTTTGTTCACCAGTGAACATATGACATGCAATCTTGTCAACCACTTTGGCATTGCTGAGTCCATAGCATGTGCCCTGCAAGCTAAGCAAAAAATCATGACACTCTCTATGCAAAATAGTGTCTGGTAATCACATTGCTTTAAATGTCCTCCTAGCTCAAAAAGGATGCAGATGTACTATTGTTAACAGCTCCATGTGTTAATACCTCAGGGGAGGTTTAACAGGAGATAAATAAAATTCAAAATAAGCCTAAACACTGCAATGTGCAAAAAAAATTCTATGTGAGGCTTCTTTAGCTGTACCCCAGGGGTATGCAAATCTAGATGCAACCATCACTAAAGACAGTTCTGAGAACCCTGCTTGGAGTATTGTATTCATAGGTGAAGCCCTCCAAATCTGACACATCTTCTGGTGTTCCCAAATCTTTGCTGACAAAATTGTTCAGAGCCACAGGTTAGCTGGACAGAACCTTCTCCACCTTCATGTCTCAGTGGTAATTGGGTTATCTCACACTGACACTTTATCTGACTATATTTTAGGTTCACATCACCCTTACACTTCCTTATTTTCTAATAAGAAAAACAAAAACTTTATTTTGTAGAATGATGGATATTCTAGGCACTTTTCAGGATTCAATTCCCCTGTTCAGGGCCCAGCAGAAGGCAGTAGAGTTAATACTAGGGGAGAAGGAGGACTTAAATCATGAAGCTTAACTCAGACATTTCTTACTTCCGAGGCAATGTCTGTGTTATGGCAGATGAAACTTAGATGATGAGCAACCCAAGCAGCACTCAGAGAGACAGAGAAACAAAGTTTTATTATGCATGGGCTCAGAGGAGAATCCAGTACCCAAAATCTGAGCTCTAAGTTTTGTCTTTCATGAGTTTATATAAGAACCTTACATGGGCAAATTCCTAAACAAGTGGGCAGGCAGGGTTCACAAAAGCAGAAAGTGTGAGTTTAGCTTATCTTCCTAAAGCAGAGGGCCTTAGGGAGGAAAGGAGTCATTATCTACTTAAAGTTGTAAATTCTAGTTGAAAGGGGTGGGCAGGGAAGCACTTATCTTCCTAAGTTGTGGATCCCAGGGAGAAAGGGAAGAGGGGCACTTATTTTCCAAAAACTGTGGGTTTCTGCTGAGGGGGGTTAGGGCTGCAGCACTTTCTTCATCATCTGGAAATCTGTCATTGGTGACTGCAACACCATGGAGGGCCAGTGACCAAGTGGATACACCTTGGGGTGCTGAGAAACATGGCAATGGGTTGGATGGCCATGGGGCTGGCACAGTAAATGTGTGGCTAGGCCTGGCGCATCCTTTTCTCATTTTTCAATATGAAAAATGAGGGAAGAAAACATCAGTTATTCATTATATACTGAACTTTAAGCTCCATTCTGATACTATCACGGAGTTGCCCATTCCCATGAGGCTTCTTTTGCTGGAACATCCTGGCTGGCAACACATTTCCTGTTTCCAAGCACAGACCCATGCATTGTGATTTATGTGTGGGAGCTTTTCTTTTACCTCTCTACCTCTTGATTTATGATTATCATGAACTTTAAAATGTAGGTAAGAATTATAGGAAGGGTGAGGCCAAAGTTTCAGATGTTAGTTTTCCATTATAACCCTTGATTCATTAAACACCACTCAATGACCAAGGAAAGATTTTCATAGTGGCCTGATGAGCTCCAGCATATCCTCCAGTGGACATCTTTCCTGTCCTGGTGTTACTGGATTTAATCTAGGTTCTTGACTTATGCTGCAGAAATAAATTTCAGAGCATGTCATGTGAGTTAGGCCAGTAATTTATTAAGGTAGGGAGAGAAGATAAATGGGAGAAAATAACAGATCATGGGTCCCTGGTAGAGGGTAAGGGGCTGAAGAGTGATAGAAAGGGCTGATTTATAGAGTATAATTTCCCATTATAGATTATAAATGTCCAGGTTTTACTTATGTGTTGATCCATGCAGGGTGGACCTGGCGAGAGCAGGGTGCAGAAGCCACAAGGGTTGTTCTCACCAGGGTGGGAGCCCCTGGGAGCTGGAGCAGGGGGCAGGAGAGAGATTTGACTTTTCCACCTGCTTTTTAAACTGTTGAATTATTCCACCCCTTTGCTAATGGCATGGGAAGAATCCCAGGTGTTTGCTGTTTTGATTGATTACCCCACGCATCAATCCCCCAGGTGGGGCCAATGATAAGTCCCTGGAGAATATCAGAGACTCTCTTGGGAATCTCTGGGGATCTCATTCTGGGTGGCAGAAATCTCACAAGGATCTTCCAGCAGCCACCTTGGGGGTGTCAGTGTCCACGTGGACTTGCCAGGTTTCAGATTCATCTACTTATTCCCTATATGAAGGCTGCTTCACTGGGTCTTCTCAAATTACCCTTACTCAAGCCCATAATCCATGTACTTCCACCACCATCTCTCTTTCTTTCTATTTTCAGGAAATAATTTACATGATTATTTATTTTTGTATTTCTTTTACATTTTGGTTTACATTCCTTTCCACTACCATGAAATAATATCATCCCAGCCTCTTTTTTAAGGTAAATCTGCTCTCATGTCCCATCCTTAAGAAGGAAATGGTGGAATTCCTTTTAATCATTTCTCTTTGATGCTCTACTAACATTAATATTGTACAACTCAGAAAGTTGAATTGTTGTCCCTGACTTATGTCTGACATATGACCTATGTCCCCCTGACTTTTCAGTTTTCTCTCAACAGCTTATTTCCAGTCTACCCTGATTCTGTGATGATGTTAGAAAAGCTAATTTCTAATTTTCTCATTAATCACCAAATTCTGCCATCAGTATTAGTAATCATTGTGCTCAGTTTGAGTCTTATTCTTAGACTCCATACTCCTGCTTCCTCACTTATTCCCATGGAAGTAACTTATGTCCTGCATTAACCAGAGTTCTCAAGGGAAACACAACCAACAGGATATAGGTAATATATAAATACATGTAAATATTAAGAGATTTAAAAAATAGTGGTGAGCAAATGGCACTCATCAGCAAACCGTTCCACTGAGGTGTTTCTTTCAACCTCCATTTTCCAGTGTTTCTGGTCTGGCCAGAGGTGAGAGTCAAAGCAAGCTCTGCTGGCTGAATTCACTGAAGGGAAGGCCTCTGACTCACCCTCCCTCTTCCCTTGTAACAGCTGACAGGGAGGAAGATGTCTGTTATCCTCTTAGTCAGCTGCAGTGAGCCAGGGGTTTTGTCCAGGTTTAATGTCTTGAGTGTGGGTAGTGGGAGCACTTCCTGGTCACTGTGGGGGCTTAGTAACTCATGTTTGTTTTTTAAGGTCCTTTGTTTCCCTGTCCCTTGCTCCCTGGAGTTGCACAGCACTCTCCTGCTCTGCTGACCCCCAAAGCAGGTCCCTTGTACAGATTTTGGTCCTTTCTCCATTGTTTTTTGTGAAAGAGTTGAGCCCTTCCTGCCTACTCTGATGTGGTCTTCCCAGAACCTGTCCAATCTATATTATTTTTAAACCTTCATAAAAATCTGTGAAGTAGGTATCAGTATTCTCAGTCTATATTTATAAAAAATGGAAGCTTAGGAAAATAACTCACTTGCTCAGCAAGTGGTAGAAGTGGCATTTGGGCCAAGGCCTGATAGGCTTCAGAAACTCTACTCTCTCTAATATACCCTACCACTACCAGGGGTACAGTCCTTTCAGAGAAATCCTCTAAAGCCAGTGAGAGTCCAACTCTCCAGAAAACATTTGAGACATCATTCCCCACCTTCTCCTCTTTTCTTCCCACCTCACACCAATTCAAACACCAGCTATACTTTGTCCCTACTTGGAAGAATGTTAAGAAAATCCACCAGGAAAAGTGTAATATAGCATTTAACTTTCACTGAGACTTTGTTCTCAAGATAGCTCAAAGAAAAATCAGGGAAATTTACCTTTTATTTTTTAAAACATATACTAAAAGTGGAGTATTTTTTCAGAATAACTAAACATATTCTCAGGTAGAAGTGGAGAACAGTTTCCTCTTCCATTTTTCCTCTTTCCTCTTAGTATGGTGGACACTTTCTATGTTAAAAGAAGCTCTGAGTAGACAAAGACTTACCCTTTCCATTTCTTTGAAGTCATCATCTAGCTTCATTCCTTTAGCTCTTCCAAAGTTCTCACTCACTTTCTGTGGGAAATAACCAAAAAAGAGAGTTTATGTAGATAAGGTTTCCTTTAATGACAGATAAAAAATTCCAAACACTTTCACAAACATCATCTAATGTAGTCTCACAATCATTCTATGACATATGAAATTCATCCCATTTTCATAGGATGAAACAGTGGCTCAGAGAGTTTAAACAACTTATGAAGGAAGGATTCAAATAGCATCTTCTGAATTCAAGCCCAGTGCAGTGATCTTTCTATTTAATAACTAATATTTTCCTTTTGAAAATTCTGAGGGATAACAGCATCATACATTAATCTTTGCTTCTGACAATGCATCAAAAATGCTACCTAGGTAGAAAATTGCTACTGTTTCAACCTATTCCTCAATGGGCTATTCAACAGATAATCACAGACATCTATCAAACTGATTTAAAAAAATCAGCCCACCTGATCTTATGAATAGTTGTCTTATAAAGCTCCCTATAGCTATCTCCATTTTTACAATCATAAGATGAAACTTGTAGAAAGATATAGAGGGCATTTCTTTGCTACCAAATCATTTCCCATTATCAGACATTTTATATTCATTAACTTACATATGCAAATCATTTTCCACATGTAAAATTTTTGTTCATAGAAAAATTAGATATAGTATTCTATTCTGAAATAAACATTCAAATTAAGTCTATTAAGAATGTATAAAGGGATCACAAGAAAAATATTTTAGTTTCAGACAGAATATTAAATATTAGAGACACAGACTACATTCCTCTTAAAATACTTCATTGTAAAAATAGTTAGATGCTTTTCACTAATATGTCCCTGCATTACCTAAGTTATCACGCAGATATCAAAGTGTGATTTTTAATTTCCTTCAATAGCCACTGAGTCAAGGGCCTTTGTAGAGACTCCCCACCATGGCCAGACCTTCAGCAAAATGGGGCCTCTGGACACCTAGCTCCATTTCCTGGTCATGGAAGCTCATATATTCCCTTCTTAGAGCTGAGGTGTGTTTTTAACTCTCTGTTCCTCTCTGTCCTTCACTCATGCTTCCTGAAATCAAGAAAATCTCCAGAAGAGACCACTCCTGGAAAAGCCAAGAGTCTGAGTTTTGACACCATTAAACCTGACATACAAGATGCCTTTCATTTCAGGCCATTCACAGTAACAGAAGGAACATGGCTGATGAAAGAGCATGGCATGGACTTACTCTTTACTATTCGGTGTGTAATACCTACCAGAGTTGTTATGAAAATTAGCATAACACATTTAAGAACGTATGTTTGGACCTACAATGTATACAATAGGTCCTCATTCTCTCACCAGTAATGTCTGTTATAGTATTCTGGTTTCTTCCTTAAGTTTATCTAACTGCTGAGAAGTTTAGTAACTTATTGAGAAGAATCTATCAATTTTCATTAACATAATACAGTATTATGTAGGGAAATGTCAATAATTAAAAGTGAAAGTGAATAAAAAACCTTTTAACATCTTTGATTTGTAGAGCTGCCATACAGCTCTTACTATTTATCATTTGGTATGTGTACCCTGAGAACTATATAGAGCACATATTTCTATATGATGATTGTATAAATTAAATTTCCTGTCCATGGTAGTGACCTTCAGCTAGGAAGAGGTGGAATCAGGATTTGAAAGCAGTTCCCACTCTAAGCCTTGGGCTTCTTTGCCTTTGTACCACAGCTTTGAAGAACTGTCCATGGTGCTGGCATTCTCTGGCTGAAGTTCCTTTAGATTCAGAAGGCCAGAATCTGAACAACCACCTTAACTTTTTTTATAAAGAAAAAATAAAATATTTTATTTAAGCTTCATTATTCCTACACTGATGCTCTAGCTTTCATATAGATGAAATTTTCTGACCTATATCTTTTCCTTTTCCCTGAAAATTCTTTGAAGGTTTCTTTTAGGGCATGGTTGTTAGCAATAGGCTCCTAACTTTTTTCCCCCAGGAAAGTATTTATCCTTCAGATTTGATGCATAATTTCATTAAATATACAAATTTTGAATATATGGTATTTGAATTTTTTTAACATTATATATTACAAGTAACCCTCTTACTTGCATGGCTTTTCAGGATTTTTTTTCCTGTAATTCTATCATTGTTTTTATATAGATAATCTTTTTTATTTATTTAACTGACTTCTTTCAAGACTAATATTGTTTGAACATAATTTGCTTAGATATATTTTTATTGTTTATTTCTTTCTTTTGCCTTTTTGTTGTTTTTATTTTTCCTATATTGTGTTCCCTGAGCTTCCTGAATCTGTGGGGTTTAGAGTCTGTAATTAATTTTGGAAAATTATTGGCAATTCTTGCTTCAAATAATTCTTCTTTTCTCTCTTTCTTCTACTTCTGATACTCTAATTACACATATGTCACTTCATTTGAAATTATCCCACAGTTCTTGGAATGGTACATTTTTCATTCTCTTTTGTTTCTCATTTCAGTTTGGGAAGTTTCTATTGACCTATATTCACTCTCACTAATTCTTTCCTCAGCCTTTTCCATTCTAATAATGAGCTCATCAAAGACAATCTTCATTTCTGTTGATGTATTTTTTTAGTTTTGTTTCAGGGGGTTTCCACTTTATTCTTTACTATTTTCCATCTCCTGGCACCACCTTAACTCTTGATCTTGGGCATCAGCCCTCTTTGCCCAGGGTTAAGATGATTATCACCTATGCCAGCAGTCTGTCCAGATCTAGACTCTGTCTATCCTCAATACAACCTAATCTAATCTACAGCCTGTCCATCTGTGATCTAGTTCAGCAGATAGTTTCATTCCCTGCATTCTCAAATTTTTTTTATCAAATCACAAACAGGAATAGGGCTAGAATTCAAACTAGAATTTCCTAGTAGAATTCCAAGAGCCAGTGAGCTGCCCTGCATGTCCATGTTTAAGTTATAGAAAATCAGAGATACAAGGGGCTATACAGGTCATTAATGCCAAGTTTTCTCTGTCACCATGCTGGGCATCAGTGAAGTAAATTGTTACTATGTCACACAGACTCCCCACCTCACTTAGCTCAGTTATAACAATTTCAGCTCATATTTCAGCCCTGCATATGGCTTATTTTTGAAGAACATGGGTTATGGCAAAATCAATGTCCCACTCCAAAATATTTGCTACACAAAATCATTGTCATCTCATTTCCATTTGACTATATCTAATGTCATGAAACTTACTATATTCAAAATCCCCATTGCTGTCAGAGAGAAGCAGTATAGAAAGACCCCTCCTGTGAGCTATAATGAAAACTTTTACTTTTTATTTTCCAAATTGATGCAAAAAAAACCATGTAGCTGAGAAGTGTCTCCATTTTCCTCTAAAATAACATTACAGAATCCTGATAACCTTGGGAAAATCACATTTTGACAATCTGTAGGAAATAAAACATAGCCTTCACAAAAGTACAAGAACCTATATTACCAAAACAAAAAAAAATCTAAATACAAACAAAAGAAGAAGAAATGATATTGTTATCAAGACTGGTATCTAAGTTCTTGGCTTCTTCAGAAGAAAGATTCAAGGATGAACCACAAATTAATTAGGTAAGCAGGGAATTTATTGAGGGGAGTGTAAAACAAGAAAACAGAAGTACACCTTTAAAGTGTAAGACAGACATTCTCAAGGGAGAGAAATGTGAAGTTCTGTCCTGGGGTCCTCTGATTTATGGGGTTGTGGTGTACAGGACACCAGGGTCTTCACTGATTGGCATACTTGTGACAAAGCAGGGAAGCTCTATTGGGTGATTTCATTCTCTTGGGGGATTAGGATTTGCTGTCCAGTGGCGATTGACTCCTGGCTATTGCTTATGAAAATAGGTGGGTAGTGTGGGCATATCCTGTTTTTCTTCTACTTTTTGTTGATGGACATTGCAAGCTGCATTCCTATAATGTTTATGCAGTCAGTGGGCACATATTGTTGGTGTTGCTTCCACAGCTGATGGGTGAAAGCTGCAAGCTGCTTTCCCATCACATCAGCAGGCACCAGCTTCATACTGATAACCTGCCTACATGAGTCCAGCAGGATGCTATTTCAATATTTTTCTACTGGGTGGTGTTTGTGTGGAAATTCATTAGGTCTTCTGCCTCTTCTCCTTCAGGTCTATTCTGCCTCAAATATCTACTTTCAAATGTTATATTACTCAACTAACAGAATGATTTTCATTTCTCCCTTTTTTGCATCCACCAACTTAGCACCACAGTAGCTGGCTCACTATATCAAATAACATTACTCTGGACATTAATAATTATGAACTAGGACTGGTAACCCACACTGAGGCCTAGTGATCAGTCCATCAGATTTAATTATTGTTTTCAATTCCTATGTGTATGTGGGTGGGTGTGTGGGTGTGTGGGTGTGTGGGTAAGAGAGAAAGACAGAGAGAGAGGGGAGAGATATAACTTATCTTCTCTATAAAAGCTGATATTTTTGCGCTTTGAGAGAAATAATTCAACGACCATAATGGATGATGCTAGCTACAACCATAATGAATGATGCTAGCAATTTTATAGAAGTATTTGATTCTATCAAGTACTTGATTGGTTGGTTGATATAAAATTATAACTGTATTCTGTATGTTCTGGAAGTTAAATGGAGACATGGAAGATATTAAAAAGATGCAAATAAAACTTCTAGAGATGAAAACTGCTATATCTGAGTTGAAAAATACACTGGATGGTATTAACAACAGATTAGATATATCAGGAGAAAAGATTAGTGAAGTTTAAACCTATATGTGATGCAGGAGTTTTTAGGTGTACTTCCAGAGACTGTATCCTCTGGCCCACCTATGTGCCAGCTGTGCCTGGAATCTCCATGGAGCTGCAACTCCTACCCTACAGCTCAATGGACTCATCCAAGTAACCTGGCGAGGAGACGACGATGGGCAACGGCCATCCCAGGGAATGGAGAGGGCCTGCAGCTGAAGGCAAGATAATCCCATCCACTATATCCATGGAAAATAAGCCATCTCTCACTTGGAGGTGGAGTGGACTTCACCTTCCAAGGCCCCTCAGGACGGGGGAAGGAGCTGTGGACTAGAGTAGACTTGGTGGAGTTCTGTTGTAGACATATTGTGATTCAAGCAATGGAAGAAATTGTAACAGTGAGGTGGAGCCGGTAGCCACTGGACATTTTTGGGGCAGGGAGAGGAGGGGCAGTTGAAATACTCGGGCTTTTTTGGGACTTTGGGGGTTGTCCTGAGTGGCGAAGCAGCGACGAATGTAGGCCATTTTCCATCAGAATATACCATGCAGAACTGAATGGGAGAGAGTGTGGTCTGTGATGTGAACTGTGGTCTATGCTCAGTGGCAAGGCCCCAGAATGTGTATATCCATTGCGGGTGTAGTACCACACGGATGGGGAATGGTTGAGTGGGGTGTTGTTGGGGGTGTGGGCGGTGGGGAGCATGGGAATCCCTGTAGTTTCTGAGTAATATTTGGGTAATCTAGGCACCTTTATAAAATGTATATATATATATATAACAAATAACATTTATGTAAACAAATGCACATATATGCATATGTATTTATATATCATTTTACAAATGAAAAAAAATTTTTTTTAAATAAAAACCAAAGGCATTATAAATACATACAGCAGCTGAAATATTCATCACCCCCAGAACTACACTAGAAGAATTGTTAAAGGAAGTCCTTCAGACAAAAGGAAGATGATACCAGATGGAAATCTGAACCCACATAAAGTAATAAAAGGCACCAAAAATGCTACATGGGTAAACATATAGCATTTTTCTTATTACTAAAATCTATTTAAAAGATAATTGACTTTGTAAATAAAAATAATAACTATGTATTTGGAGTTTATAACACATGTAAGA
>JAQZBX010028136.1:0-27944 GCA_029593785.1 Cabassous unicinctus
ATTTATTTATTTATTTATTTATTTATTTATTTATCCCCCCCTTGCTGCTTGTCTTTTACTGTGTCCATTCGCTGTGTGTTTCTTCCGTGTCTGCTTATCTCCCCCTTGCTGTGAGGTCCTGCTGCATCAGCCCACTGCGCCACGCGGGCCGGCCTGCTCTCACAAGGAGGCCCCAGGAAGCGAACCCAGGGCCTCCCATATGGTAAACGGGAGCTCTATCCATTGAGCCACACCCACTTCCCTGCCCTGTCCTTTTATTTCAACTTGAAGAACTCTCTTTAACGTTTCTCATAAGGCAGGTCTTTTGGTGATGAACTCTCTCAGTTTTTGTTTATCTGTGAATGTCTTAAACTCTTATCTTTGAAAGGCAAGTTTGCCAGATAAAGACTTGTTGGCTGACAGTTTTTCTCTTTCAGTTACTTAAATATATCATACCACTGCCTTCTTGCCTTTATGGCTTCTGATGAGAAATCAGTGCTTAGTCTTATTGAGGAGCCCTTGTCCGAGATGAATCACTTCCCTTGCTGCTTTCCCAGTTCTCTGTTTATCTTTGTATTTAAGATTTGGATTAGTAAGTATCTTAGAGTAGGTCTTTTAGAGTTTATTCTGTTTGGAGTACTTTGCACTTCTTGGACATGTATGTTTATGTCTTTTGTAAGAGTTGGGAAATTTTTGGCCATTATTTCCTCAAATATTCTTTCTGCCTTTTCCTCTTTTCTTCTCCTTCCAGGACTCACATGATGTGTATGGTGGTACACTTCATGCTGTCTCAGAGGTCCCTTAGGCTCTGCTTACTTCTTTCTATTCTTTTCTCTATCTCTTTTTCCGACTGTGTGATTTCAATTGTCCTATCTTCTTGTTCACTGGTTTGCTCTTCTGCCTGTTCACATCTACTATTGTATGCCTCCAGTGTATTTTTAATCTCTTTTTGTTCACATTTTGTTTTCTTAATATCCTTTAGCTCTTGTCTTAGTTTGCTAAAGGCTACCAAAGCAAAATACCAGAAATGGGTCAGCTTTTATAAAGGGAATTTATTAGATTAAAAACTTAAACAGTTCTGAGGCTGTGACAATGTCCAAATTATGGCATTACCAGAGATGCTGTCTCACCAAACATCAGCTGCTGGTGATCCTGGAACCCTGCTATGTGGCAAGGCACAATGGTGGCTGGTCTCTGTTGAGGTCTTTGCCTTCCCCTCCAGGCTCACTTTCTCCCTGAGCTCAGCTGTGGATGATCAGGCATATGGCAGGGTATAATGGCAGCTCTGCTGGTCTCTGGAGCTCAGCTGTGGGCAGTCAGGCATATGGCTCATCTTTCCCCTCTCCTATGGGCCTTGCTGCTTCAGCTTTGGGCTGCTCCACTGATTCCAGCCTCTGGCCTCTTTCTCTGTCTCTTGGGGTTTCTCTGTCTTTCTGTAGCTGCAGGCAATCCTGGAGTCCTCTCTCACATGGCAGGATAAAATGGCAGATCTCTTTCTCTGCCTTCTCTCCTTTAATAAAGGATTAAGACCCACTCTGGGTACCGCAATCTAATCAAAGGCCCTTAACTGAAGTGATCTAATCAAAAGGTCCCTTAAGTTTTAATATCCATGATATATAAGGAGATCATACAACTCAACAATAAAAAGACAAACTATCCAATTTTAAAATGGGCAAAAGGCTTGAAAAGCCAACTGTCCAAAGAAGAAATACAAATGGCAAAGAAACACATGAAAAAATGTTCAACATCACTAGCAATTAGGAAAATGCAAATCAAAATTACAATGAGATATCATTTCACACCTATTAAACTGGCCGCTATTAAAAAGTCAGAAAACTATAAGTGTTGGAGAGCATGTGGAGAGATGGGAATGCTTACTCACTGTTGGTGGGAATGTAGAAGGTATAGCCACTGTGGATGACTGTTTGGCAGTTCCTAAGGAAGTTGAATATAGACTTGCCATGGAACCCAGCAATACCAATGCTAGATGTAGACCCAGAAGAACTGAGAGCAGTGACATGAATAGACATCTGCACACTGATGTTCATAGCAGTGTTATTCATGATAGCCAGAAACTGGAAACAACCCAGGTGCCCATCAACTGATGAATAGATAAACAAATTGTGGTGTAACACACGATGGAATATTATGCAGCAGTAAGAAGAATGAAGTCATGCAACATATGACAACATGGATGAACCTGAAGGACATTATGTTGAGTGAATCAAGCCAGACACAAAAGGACAAATACTGTTTGATTGTCCTATTATGAGGTAAATATATTATGTGAAATATAAATATATTATGTGAAATATGAATACAGGTAGAATTGCATATATAAGATCGTTTTTCTTTGAAGCTGAACAAATGTAATTTAATACTACAAATGTTAATATCAGACAAAACAAACAAACAAACATTATACTAAGTGAAGGAGACCAGAAAAAACAAGGTCCCTTAACCAAATTTAACCAAAAGGTCTTGCATACAATAGGTTTACATGTACAGGAATGGGTTAGCTTAAGAACATACTTTTTGGGGGTCCACAAAAGACTCAAACCAGCACAGCTCTGTATTCATATTTAGTTTATTTCTATCCATGGTTTCCTTCAACTCCTTGAATTGATTTAGGAGATTTGTTTGAACTTCTTTGATTAGTTGTTAGGATATCTATTCTTCCTCTAGAGTTTTAATTTGTTCCCTAGAATGAGCTATATCTTCCTGTTTCTTAGTACGATTTTGTAATTTTTTGCTGATGTTTGGGCATTTGATTACTTTGATGTGCCTACTCTGAAAGTCAGTCTTTCCCTCTTGCCTAGGAATTTATTGTAGGTTGGCCATGTGTTAAGGCTCTTCTTTAATACTTGATGCAGCTTAAACTGCACCTTTGGAGCAGCCTGTGTTTGTTCAGATTTTCTCAGGTTTTCTGCACCTGTCTCTTGCCTACACACGCAGTGCAAGTTTTAAGATTGCCCCACTATATGCAACTGTTTCACCTCCTGGAATAGACTTCCTTTCCCCTTTTCCTTCTCCTGGAGTGCTAGGCTCTTCTTTCTGTTTTTGTGCAAATCCCCCCACCCCACCCCTAGAGGCTATGAGTTGCTCAACTGCTCTGCCATGCTCAAGGCCAGTTTTTTTCAGTATAGAAGTCCTTACAACAATTCAGTGGTCCCCTTTTTCCTTGTGGCTTTTCTTTCTTGGGTAACTTCCACGTTAGGGTATCCTGCCCCCAGGAGCCAGATGGGGTCAGTGTTCAGAAGTGCCGTTTTGTTGATTAGATTGCAGCAGCGATTAGAGACCAGGTTGGGTGTGTGCACTGCTTGCCAACAGTTCCCCCAGGGGTCTCTTTTTGTATGTACAAGCTCACGGCCTGCTAGGGCCCTGCCCTAGTTCTGTGTGGCCTTGGGTCCCCGTGCCTGAACGTGTGTGGGGCTCAAAGGTGCTGCAGGGAGTGGCTCTGTGGCCCACTCACTGTGGCAGGAGGTGCCAGGCCGGAGTTGCTGCCACTGTGTGACTCAAGCCACCTGGGACTGAGTGTGGAGCAGGGGCCTGGACTGGCACGTCCAAGTCGCAGATCTCCTACCTTCGTTTACGGTGACTTGTTTTTCTTTGATTCAGTGTTTGTCGAGTCCTTCTCAAGTCTCTATAGTCCTCCAGAGTTCCAAGCAAGTGGGATCTGCCCTTATATTTAGTTGTCTTTTACGGAAACTTCCTGGGCACGTCTTATGTGACTGTCTTGATGACGTCAGTCCTCCAATGAAGAGACTTTGCTTTCCCAGGAAAGATGTTCTCCATCAGGTATCATTTGGTCTTGACGCTCTGGCTCCTCCTCCCTCTCTCACATCATGTTGCCTTCGAGCAGCTGCAGTTTTCTGCTCAGGACTGTTGCTGAAACCACTGGAAGGGCCCAGTGAAATCACCCATCTTCTATTCACATGAACAACCAGGAATTACAAGGTGTTCCCGTACTTATGTGCCTCCGCTAGCCCCGCTCCTCTCAAGGCCTAGCCCTTGATTGGAGCAATCAGTGCCTTTGAAAATGGCCTTTAAAAATCTTCATGTTTTCTATCAGAAGCAGCCAGGCCTAACTCTAGTATTACTTATAGTTAGCTGTTTACGTGTCTCCTTTCCCTGACCACATTTCCAGCTCCTTGAAGACAGGGATTACACATTCTCTGTTCTTGTAACCCTGCATCTAGCACAGTTCTGAGAAGACGGCAGACTTTGAGTAAATATTTTCTGAACTAACAAATAAGTGGAAAAAGCATAGATTAGTAGTAATGCATATCAATCTACTAGGTGATTTGGGGCAAGTTAGTTAACCTTTCTCAGCCTGTTTTCCCTGTTTCCAAAAGGGAGCTACAGTACCAATTCACAAGGAGGGAGGCTGATATCGGGTGGAGTGTGAAGAGTACACTGTAGACTATAAGCGCTCCCTTGTTGTAAATCCCTCAGCTTAACAGATCTTTGCCATGCACACGAGGCGGGACTGTGCTAGGGGCTGGAGCACTGCAGAGATGAAGGTAGACAGGGTTTTCTTCTCAGCGTATGTGTAGTCTAAAATGTTTTTTTTCTAGCTAATTTGCTTCTTGGGCTCTCAGGTTTAAACTTAGATGCACCAATCATTAAATGTATTGATTGGTTTCTAAACCCTGTCTCTTTTAGGTGAATTCCCTCAACTTAAGTATGAGCGAGTGCCCAGTTCCACATTTCTCCTCTTCTTTATGGTGCACTTCCAGTTATTTTACAAAGTCTTTATTCCCTGCTGCATTGCTGGACTTTCAGGATTACGATAGTCATGATGTTACAACCCAGCTGAGTAAGAATCAGGAAAGCCTCCCATCCTAAAATGACAGTGTGGTGTGTGTTTCATAACTATTGAGAATTAGTAGAGAGAATGCATTCCAATATTTTCTGGGGCACTTAAATGTGTATCCAGTGGGACTCTGAGCTTACTACAAAAATTGAGCTGATTAGAACACGTAAAGGATTTGTTAGATCAGTGAACACTTTGTCAAATATTCTTCAAGCCATCCTTAAACAGGAAAGGGAAGGAAGAGGGTAGGTGACTTGAAGAGAGTCCTCAGTGTTAACTCCTGATTGCTTAGGTTAGTGGAATGGCAGAAAATCCAAGCATGTGAATATTAAAAATATATATATTTAGCATAATACAAAGTTAATATTTGACAGTGTTAGGATGAAAAATAGTTTTTATCCCCAATGAATAACTGCTAAGTGGTAGGAAGGGTCATGCAGTGTGTATGGATTCACAATCCTAAACCTAAAAGAGAAAGCACTTCTTGCTAGTAAACATTGAATATAGATATTTTTAAATTAAGTGCTGTGTTGCATAATGAGTAATCATGTTTGCCACTGATCAACTCTTCTTTTCTTCAGGTAGAAGTTTGTTTTTTAATCAAATATTTTAGGCTCCTGTCATGAGCAAAACATACAGCTCTACCACTGACATTTGGATATTTGAAGACTTCCAGGAATCTCCAAAGTCTGGGCAATTTCATTTACATTAAAAGTAACATGAATCATTTCAACGTTCACTAAACATTGAACCTCCCCAAGGCTAAATTCTAGGCCCAATTTTCTTCTCATCCTTTCCAAAGACTTTGGTTACCATCTAAATGCCTTTGTCTGCAGTTTCTATTTCTCCTCTACTCCTCTGCTTTGAGCTGCAGACTCATACATCCCACATTAAATCAGCACTTGGATATAAATGGTACCCTAAATTCAGTGTGTCCAGCTAAACTCAGCGATGCCATCTCAGTGAAGGTACCACCTTCCATCCAGTTCCAGAGGTTGGACGTCTCAAAGTTGGCTTTGACATTTCCATTTCCTTCATTCTGTATGTCCAGTCCATCACTAAGTCATGCTGGTTTGATTTCTTAAATGTCTTTTAAACCCACACATTTTTCTCCTTTCCCATAATTACCTCTATAGTTTGAGTTCCCATGAGCTCTTGCCTCGATGACTGCAGTAGACTTCAAATTGATACCTCTTCTTCTCCTCTGGCTCCTCTCTAATACCCTCTTTTTCAAATTGAATCTGATCTGGTCATCCAAAGGGGTGACCATTCAACAACTACCCATTGCTCTTGGAGAAAACCTGTAGCCTTTAATCTGGCCTCCTAGAACTGCAGGCTCCCTTTTCTCTATCAGTGCCTGTCACAGAGCCTGAAACCATCTTCACCTGACTTCTTTATACAGTTAACTTCTGTCTGGTTTTTAGATCTCACCTTAAAAGCAACTGCAGGAAAGCCTCTTGTAGCCTTTTAAATTGCCACAGCACAGTATACCTGTAGTTTATTGCTTTTACAATTCGTGATTATACATTCATTCATATGATTATTTGATCCATGCCTACTCCTACAGGACTGTAAGGTTCATAAGAGTAAGGATGATGTCTGTTTTGCTCACTAACGTTTTCTTAGCTGGTGGGAGGGAGCTTTGTCCTGAAGGATCTCTGAGGCCATGTTAAGCTATTTGCATAACGGGGAGCCTTTGAAGGATTTTAAGGAGAGGAGCAATGTGATCAGACATACGCTTTGGAAGAATCACCCTGGATGAGATGTAAAGAAACTGTTAATAGGGAGCAAGACTTACGTGAGGGTATCAGTTAGGAGACTATTGCGGTAACCCATGGAGTCAGATATAGGCCATTATAAATCTTGCCATAACCTACAGAATTGTGCGAGAGAGAGTGTAAACTACAATGTAAACTATAATCCATGCTTAGTGGCAATGCTCCAAAATGTGTTCAGCAGTTGTAATGAATGTACCTCACTAATGAAGGATGTTGTTAATGTGGGAAAATGTGGGAGGTGTGGGGAGTGGGGCATATGGGAATTCCCTATTTTTTTTATGTGACATCTGTATAATCTAAGTATCTTTTAAAAAATAATAAAAAAAAAGAAAATATAGCAAAGTTCATGGTTGTAAAAACAAAGAAAGAAAAAAACAAAACCAAAGGAGTCTGAACAAAGGAAGTGGTAGTATTGATGGAGAAAATAGAACAGAGTCAAGAGATTTTGAGAAGGACTTGAATAGAGTAAGTTATAGGCAAGGGAGCTCTGGATATCTGCCTGGATTTTGGCCTGGAAGGCTGAGAAGCAGATGTTGGGAAGAGAACACTGATGAGAGAATGAACTTGGTGGTGGAGGGGGAGTGGAGTGGAGTTGGAGGATGAGACATGTTGAGCCTAAAGAACATAGGAAACACCTGAGTAGAGAAGCTCAGTAGGCTGTTGCGTGTATGAATTGGGGATTGAACAGGGAGGTTTAGGTAACTGGACTCAGGCAGCTGAGTGAGAGGAGAGGACCTTATCCAGAACGTAGCCCAGAACCTCGAGGGGCATTTAGAATTGTACTGACCTGCTGGCTGTTCCCCCAAACAAACAAGGCTGCTTCAGCTTTTCTCAAGCATCTCTTGTGTGCCCAGAAGATTGGAATGTAGTCTGTAAGCTCAGGATCACTTCCTCCAGGAAGCTTTTTCTGACCCTGACCCTCTCTCCCCTTTCCCACCTCCACATCATGCAAGGTAGAATTGACTACTCCCTTCTTATACCTTCTCTGTATCCTGTCCATACTTTATCAGGACACCTAGAGCATTTGAGACACCAAATTGTGTACTGGGGATTCTGTCACTATTGCGTCCCCACTGCCCAGCCAATAGCCTGGTGGACAGAATGTGTTTAATATTTGTTGAATGAATAGAGGTAAGTAAATGGTTCATATGTCTTAGCAGAAAACATGGTTTAGTGAAGTCCCAGAAGTCAGGCACAGACTCAGAATCCACTAGATCCCCACCACTTTATAGATGGGAAAACTGAAGGAATGAGTGGTCCAGAGACACCAAGACAGTCCCTGGCCTTCTAACTCCAGTACTGTAGAAGACATTTCTTACTTTGATCAAGACAGAGCAAGTTCTATAAAATAAAAACCAAATAGTCACAAAGCATAGAAACAAGGCAGAGTCACAGTAACTGCAGATCTTTGCTGTTTTTCTCTATTCCACTTCTCTTACTCTTCCTTTCTAAATCCATGCAGATAGGTTACCCATAGGTGCTCTCAGACAAATGTGTGATTCTCATCCTTTTACTCAATGAGCAATATTGCTTGAGTTCCTAAGTATGTGCTTAACACTAGGAATAATAAAATGAGAAATAGTTCAGGCCATTGGCTGGTTGGAGAGACTGTCCAATAAGCAGAGCATATTATCCATTGAGGAAAGTTCTCCAGTGG
Organism: Cabassous unicinctus; assembly: GCA_029593785.1. NCBI lineage: Eukaryota > Metazoa > Chordata > Mammalia > Cingulata > Chlamyphoridae > Cabassous > Cabassous unicinctus. Next base: position 8,231 of record JAQZBX010028136.1, read on the forward strand.
CAGTTTGAATGCAGTTCTAGAAGAACTCAGAAGAGGTTATAACTAGAACATTTGTCCAGTGAAGTCAGAAAATGCCTCACAGAGGAGGTGGCACCTGAACTGAGTCTAGTAAGAGTAATAGGATTTTGAGATGTAGAGATGGGTGAGAGGGCATTGTAAGGGACTGGGATAGCACATGCAAAGTCCCATAGCCGTGAAAAGATACAGCATATTGAGAAACGGCTGTGGCACTGGATGTATGGGGATGAGGATGGGAAATTGACAGGAGATGGTGTGTTGGAATCATATTGTGAAAGGCCTGGAGTTCTTAATTCAGGAGTATGAATATCATTCTGTGGGCCGCCGAAGACACTGGACCACTCTCAGTGACTCTGGATTAAAAAAACTGTAAGTGAGGAAATGTTTTCTATGAAAGGACTCATAGTTTGTTAGGAAAGCAGTGACTGAGCCAGTGAGGGGGATGATCTTCTGAACTAAAGAAGTGCAAGCATGATCAAGGTGCTGAGGGAGGTAAACTGGGAGCTGAGCCTCTGAGGGAAGAGAGGGCCCACGGTTCCCCTGAGCCGGCCTGGGCCACCCCGGGAGGCTGGGTGGGGAGCCTGGCTGAGGCGTGGCGCACACTCATACACGCAGAGCCCTGACGACCGTCGGGATTTGTGTTTTGCAGTTCCATGGAGAATGGGAGACCACCTGATCCTGCAGACTGGGCCGTGGTGGATGTCGTCAATTATTTCCGAACAGCGGGGTTTGAGGAGCAGGCTAGTGCTTTTCAGGAACAGGTAACACCATCTGGAGGAAAAACATGGTCAACCCAATTGCCTCCCTGTCCCGCAGTGGGAGGGAGTGGGGAGGAAGGGGACAAAAGCACGGTGAGGGACCAGGGCTGCTGCTTCCACACCAAGTCCTGATAGTATGAGGCCGGTGGGGGAGGGGAGAATGGAAGTGACAGGCTAATGATTGCTTCCTGCAAAGAGAAGATCCCAAGGCCTGAGGCCCAGTCACAGCTGCAGAGAGGAGGGAGAATCTGATGAAAGACTGATGCCTCTTGGAAGTGAGCCGGAATAGCCTTCCCCTCCCCACAAGGATACTGGAAAGCAGAAAATAGAAAAGGAGGGAAAAGGAGTGGCAAATTTCTCTAGAGACATACAGCACTTTCTGCTACTGGCTTCGGTACCAGCTGAGCTATTGTGCCCCCTCCTATTTGCTTCCTGGTACTTAACCTGGTGGAGTGGAAAGAGCACAAGATTTAGATTCTAATCCTGGTTCTTCTGTCTCTTGTGACCTTGGACATGTTGTCTGGGTCTCTGAGTCTTGGTTTCACAGATATAACCTGAGGCCATCGATTCCTAACTTTCTAAGAAAGTTGCGAGGATTAAAGGACAAATGCATTCAGTGCTTAGAAGAGGGCCAGCCAGTGTTGATGCTCAAAAAATGTGAACTCCTTTTCTACAGGTCCAGGGTTGGAAATGGGAAGAGGGAAGGAGAAGCAGGCCCCAATTGTCAGGGTCACTCCTGGTTTCATTTTGCAGGCTGAGCCAGCCCAGTGGGGATGGGGTTGAAGGGGCTCTGACCATGAAGAAGCAAGGAGGGGGGAGCGTGTCATGTCCACCCTGGGCCAGCTCTGTAGAGAAACACAGAGTTCCTGTCTCCCTATCAATGAACTCTGCAGTTTCCTAAGCATTAAATTTATTTTTTTCTAATCTTATAAATACAGTTGAGAAAATTATAAACTGAAGAATTTGTCTGGCTGCTTGTTTCACATCCTTGTAATCATTTCTAACTCCCTATGGGCTGCATGGCCTGGGTTTGGAGAAGATGAACTTTCCTAACATCATATATGCCAATCTCTAGGTCACTTTCAACAAATATTTTCTTCAAACCTGAGCCCTGTACATACACATTTTTTGTTAATTTGGAAAATTTGCAAAAATAACAGCTTATATCACTTTACACCCATCAGAATGGCTAAATTTAGAAAGATTAATCATTCCAAATGTTTGTGAGATGTGAAGTAAGCAGAACTCATATAATATTGTTGGTGAGAGTGTAAAATGAACACTCATACATCTACCCCATGATTCAGCAGTTTCACTCCTGGGTATTTACTGAAAGGAAATGAAAACATATGTCCATAAAAGATTTGTACAAGATTGTTCTTAGTAGCTTTATTCATAAGAGTGAAAAACTGGAACCCTAGCTGTCCATTAGCAGGAGAATAAACATACACACTCTGGCATATTCATACAATGGAATGCTACTGACATACGCAACAGCATGGATGAGTCTCAGAAATACTACGCTGAGTGATTAAAAAGCCTTACACAAAAGAGTTCATACCAAGTGGTTCCATTTGTGTAAATATTCAGAACAGGAAAATAAATCAATGGTAGAAAACAAAAAACATTCAGAACAGTGATTACTTCCCAAGGTAGACGTGTGGATTGACTGGGAAGAAGCATGAGTGAACTTTCTGGATGATAGTAATGTTTTATATCTTGATAGATATTATCTTGATAGGGTTTTGGGTTACAGATAGAAGTATTAATCACTGCAGTTACACAGATATGTACAGACAATTCACATAAAATTTGTGATTGCGTAGCCTTTATATTTTACCTCAAAAGGAAAAGAAGGGTAAGCAAAGTCTGAACAACTAATAGTATGCAAATTGAAGAATTTAAGGGCAAGTATATTGATGTATACTACTTATTTTGAAATGCATCCATGAAAAAAGATGACTGGATAGAGGGACAAATAGATGGCTAGATACATGATAAGTATTAATTGTAGAATCTAGGTGGTGGGAATATGGGTGTTCACTATAAAAATTTTTATAATAAATTCAGAGGGGAAATTAGCTTAGGTTGAAAGTGGAAGGCTAATCAGCTGGAACATATTTTGTTTTTAATGATTTAGTGTCCATTTGTGTCATTAGAGTTGAGTAACTCCTTTCTAAAATTAAATTCAAATAATATTATAAAAGGTTAGCAAGAAAAGGACTTAGCTAAAAAGTCTCTTGGCCAGATTTCCAGCCAGCCAGAAGCCTTTTTCAGGTTGAGTGTTTGCTCAGACTCCACTGAGGCAGACATGCCTTGGCCATTTGGATTCTGTGCAGAACTTGCTGGAGAAGACCCTTTTCTCTCTGGCACCAGAGACATTGGGAGGCAAAAGGGGACACTCTTTTAAAGTATTTTATTCAGAATCCTTCAAGGAAGAAAGGAACATCCTGTCACTATGTTGACTCCACTAACTTGGAAGCCTGAGAAGTTATTTCCTGGAGAATCAGAGTTTTGCAAGCATGGGCCAGCAGCTCCAACACCTTCTTTCTCAAGGAAGGGTGGTTGGCTGCGCAGAAAGTATGCCTTGAGTTATTCTCTGAAAGTGATATGAATTTTTCTGCCGCTGTAAAATTCTCATCATTTTTCCTCTTCCATTAAAGGAAGTAGAGGGCAAGGAAGGAGTCACTGACCTGATTCAGGCTAAGATAAAGTAGCTGAGGTGATGTTCATGAGCATCAGGACCTTCTACCAGGTTAACTGCCTCTTCCATCACTGAAATGCAGAGAACTTCCAACCCCAAGGTTCTTCCTGGGAATAACCTCAATTCTGTTCAGCAGTCAATCATCACTCACCAGAAGCATCCATGTGGGAAGACTGCAGACCACCTGCAGCCCAAATGTGAGACCCTTCCTTGTACATATCCTAGTCACCACAGCTAAGAAACAATAAGAATGGCCACATCCATAAATATCCTTAGGAAAGGCTTTGTCCTGTTATTTGACAGAATTGGGACACAGATGGAGACCATCCCCTAACTGCCTTTGAAAAGAGAAGGTCCAAAAAGGCCAGCACTGTCACCAGTGATTTGAGGAGTCAGGGTTCTCTAGGGAAACAGAACCAACAGGAGATACCTGTAAATATTATGAGATTTTAATAAGAATTGTCTCATGTGAGTGTCAGGATACTCCAATTGGGTTCATAGGCCCAAAAGAGCAGGATGCGGTAGACCATGCCTGGAGAAAGCAGTGTTTGCAATCAGCACCTCCTCTAGGTCCTTTCCCACAGGCACATCAAAGTGATGGCTGCCTTCCTAAATGTCTTCAAATAGAAAGATCCCTTAGACTGTGGTGAAAGAGCATGAGCTAGAGTCATGACTCCTGGTTTATTTTCTTCTAATCCACCTATGGCCGCTGGATGATCCTGTAGAGTTTCCTTTTCTAGGAGGCAGATTTCTAAAAAGTGAAGGCTGAGTTCCAAAAACATAATATTGCTCAAGTTAAAAAGTGATGACTTGAAACTGGGCCTCCTGAAGTATACTTTTGATGCATGGCATAGGACACAAAACCACTTGAGATGTTGTACATACACAGTTGAATTTTCATGACTGCATGATAAAGTATTGGCACTTACCTATGGATATGGGTTGCCTGGTTTTCAAGAGTCAAAGGAACCTTGGAAATTTAACTTTGCTAAAATCGTTAGCTTTTAAGAGAGAGCCTTTTGACTGACCTGATTCAAAAACTTCCCCACTTTCTGATAGAGAACACTCAGGATAAGTTTTACTTTGCGAAACTCTGAAGGCCAAATCAGCCTTATTTTCTTGTATAAAGTCATCTCTATTGGTAATGCTTTAGTTGCCAGTTAAAGAACTCTCACAGTTCAGTACAGTAATTTCACCTGTCAAACAGGGCCCTAACTACAGGTCACAAAGACAACACTCCCTGTCACAGTAGTCACTTCATTCCTATGTCTTTTTCTGTCTGACTGACGTACTTGGAATACATATGAAGAAGATGGAAATAGAGATCTGCCATTCAATCAGTGTCATATAATTTATCTTGTTCAGTTTCTTCAAACTTACAAGTGAGTGGCATCAGTGATTTTGTATCTCTGAGATGATCTTTTTCTCAAAGTATCATGGCAGAGTATATACAACTCAATGGTGGAAAATTAATTTTACTCTAATATTTCCTTGTTTTCCCCAAAACACATGAATGAAAACAGTTTTCTCTCCGAAATACCCAACTGCTTGTTTAAATCATTCATCTGAAAAACAAAGACTGTCATTTCTTTTCAGGTGACTTATTACTAATTTTGTGGTCACTGGCTTAATAAAGATAAGCAAAATTTCTTATTGCTACAAATTGCCAAGTGACACTAAGTACTTTGAAATGGAGCAAAGTGGGGAGGCCAATCAGAACAACGCCAAACATTGTGTTCTATGTCATGGCCAGATGTATTTTAGATGTAATGATTCTGGATGGATATTTCCAATTAGATCAGGGACAAATACAGGCTTTGTGGGACCTGAAGCTCAAGGAATTCTAAGGGATTTCTTGGAGGAAGAAGTCAAAAAATTATGAATACAAAATTGCTAAGGTGAAGCTTAAGCATCTTTAGCATCATGATAAATCCAGCTCTGAATTAGATGGATCAAAACCCCACAAATTAGATATACTATTTATTACTTTATCAGCATTTATAATACTGTGTACTGAAAATATGCAAGGTGCTTTGAAACCTGAATATTTCTTAACAATTAGAGGCTACTGAAATGCTTAAAATATTTTGTAGCATAATGAGCAGCAGAAGTGGCAATGTCCTTTCAGCCCACAAAAATTTAGAAAAAAGTTTAAACAACAAGCAAATGGGTAATGCTAACAATAAGGAAATAGCCAAGTGAATAGAAAGCAAAACTGATCCTCATATAACTTTGAATTTTTGATTGAAATAAAATATATTTCTCTAAACTAATGTACCTAAATGGTTGTTTAAATCAGTCATTTGAAATATGACGTTGTGAGACAGCCAGGGGTATGGCATTTCTTTGGCTTATTTACCTGTTCAGTTGTTTCCAGAGTTGATATTGCTTTTTCTAATACTCAGTAAACTAAATATGAAACTAATAAGATTAAATAATGCTCATCCACAAACCACCTGAAACTGTTACAGGTATGAGAACCATTTGAGGGAAGCATAGAGGATTATAGGCAGAGGGAAGATCAAACACAAAGACATGGAGACATGAAACAACATGTCTTATCTTGGAAACTCCAAGTAACTTGGTCTGCTTATGTAGGAGGTGTATAACAGGGAATGCCAAGGAATATGATCAAAAGGATAAACAGGGGTCCAGATAACAGAGTCTGGTTTGCCTGGCAGGAGAAAAGACTTACCTAAGAAGCACCAGAGAACCACTGATGTATAATAAGTGGGGAGTGCCACCATGAGATTTGTGTTTTTGAGAGATCAATTTAGTGGCAATGAGGGAAGGGTTTTGCAAGATAAGAAGTCTGAAGGTGGGAAAGCTGCTATCATAGTCCCACCAGGGCTGGAAAGGAAGAGATAGATTAGAAAGTTGAAAGAATTTAGTGGATGATTGGCAGTGGAGGCTAAGAGTTGTCCCTGTCTCAGTTCTCTGCCATAAGTACAGCACTGAGCCCAGTGCTCACAAGTGGGAGACGGAGGAGCCTTGGATGACAGCCAGGTTTCCAGCTTGGTTGGTTGTATTGTGGCACCATTAACCAAGATGGTGCATACAGGAGGAGAGGCATGTTTGTGGCAGCTAAGTTATGAGAAGGATGTAATGAGCATAGTTCGAGGCACAGTAAATTTGAGGGCCCTGTAGGACAAAGATGTCTAGCAGATGCCTCAAGGGAAGAATGAGGCCTAGAAACAGATATAAGAATCAGCAGCAATCATAGGAGTGGTTGAGAAGGAGCAAGGTATTTGGAAGGAAAAGAGGAAAGGGCTAAGAAAAGAATGCTGAAGGACACCGAAGTTTTCATTGTTAGGACAGGAAAGGTAACTAGCAAAGCAGATGGGAAAGAGCTCTCAGAGAGGTGGGAAGAGAACTGAGAGGTTTTATAGAATCCAATGAAGAAGTTTAAAGAAAAAGAAAATCATCAGCCTCAAAAAGGTGAAATCCCATGGGTTCTGGAAATTATGATGTTGCTGGTGAAGTTTGCTAGTGGGATTTCAATGGAGGGAGAGTGGGTAGAGGACTGTGAGGCAGAGGACCGTTTTCTTCAGATTGAGGAGTGAATAGGAGGCAGGCAAAAGTGGCAAGACAGGCAGTAACTGGAGGGCCATTTAGGACTTTTTTCTAAGAGTGGAGACACTTAAACTTATCTACATGGAGCAAAGTAGCCAAAAGAATCGGCTAGGTTAAATCACAGGAAATTGAAGACAATTAATTGAAGCAAAGTTCCTGATATGGAAAGAGATGAGGTCAAAAGTATGGAGGTTTATGCTACAGATATTTTATGACAATAAAATAAAATAAAAAGAGTATGGAAGGATTAGTAATGAACAACAAAGGATATCTTCCTGTAAGCTAAAGGACATAGGTGAGGATGTGTGCAGCTATAGACAAGATTGCCTTGGTCCTCAGGGACTTCAAGGGAGTTCCTGACAGCCTTTTTCCTTGCTGGACAAAGGCAAACTCTTCTGCTTGGAGTAGATGGGGATGGGTGGGTAGAGATTTAAATAAGAAACTTGAGGACAGCAGTGTAGGTTGAAAATGGCTACCAGGGGATTGGGAAAGGGAGCTGACCAAGGATAAACAAAAGCGTTGTTGAGGTATTTTGCTGACCCAGCTAAGATTGATATGCTGCAAATATGTGTTTCATCTTCATGGTTCCTTAATTTTTTTTTTTTTTCCAATTGCATCAGGAATAGGAGTTAGAGAAACTTAATTGCCTGACTGCTCCTGGGTGGCATATTTCATGTTTGTGGAGTGGGTGCAATGGGAGGCCAAGTCCATAAGGATTTGAGAAGCCTGGAAACAGAATGGTTCCCGTGGTCAACCACGGGGTTCAGATTTGGTACAAAAGAGGAGTATGAAAGGAGACCCTTAATGCTGGAGCTGAAATGAAATAACAGTGTTTAATGGGAGTGAGAGATAAAATAGGATATTGGGCTTTCAGAGTTGCAGAGATAGGACTATTCTGGTTGATGACTTTATAGGGGTAGGTTCTAAAAGTGAAGATGAAGTTGTTGAAATTGTTGGTATGCTAGAGTAGGCTAACCGCTGTCACAAGTAAATAAAAACATGCATAGTGGCTTAATTATATAGCAGTTTATTTCTTGCATATATAAATGGTCTGGGTGATTGGGAGGAGTGTTCTGCTTCATTGTAATTCAGAGATCCAGGCTGTTGGAGGCTCTGTCATCTTCAACCAGAGGCTTGCAAGACCACCTAGGCATTGTCATCCAGTTGTTGAAAGGAGAAAGAACATGGAGGAGCATACCTAGGTGGCTCTTGTAGGACCAGCCTGAAAGAAGTGCACATCTCCTTCACATTCCATTGGCCAGAACTTAGTTGTGGCCATACCAGATTGCAGGGGAGTCTGGGAAATGTGTAGTTTATGTGTCCTGGAAAAAAGAGCAACCAGAAGCCTCTGGCACACTTGGGCTTTAAAGTCACTTTTAAAGTTTTCTTCTGTTTTAATGTTGCTACATAGGTTTCTTCTCAAGTCCAGAGATAAATGTCAAAATTAAAAGAGCAACTGAAGAAGCCTTATTTCACAATACATGGGAGGTCCTCAATTCTAATTCTGTTCCTAAATTAATCCTTTCTTAAATCTAGGCAGACATCTCTATGACCCAGTTTTCTCATTTGATGAAATGAATTTCATTCTTTTTCCTTTACCAGAAATGTTTAAAAGATATTTTTTTGCTATGATAGAGCCTCTATCACCCACCATGTGCCACCAACAAATATTAAGTAAATGGAGAGATACCAGTTGGGTCACTGAAAGCATTAACCTTCACAAGGAGCCAAAATGGATTTGTGTCTGATTTAAGTGTAAGACCCATTTTGCTTGTAGCTTACTTTAACAGATGAACTAAAGACTCCTTTTTGAGCCACACGAGCAGTTTCTCTCTGCTAACAAGCTACTCAGTGTTAATTTTCAAGCAAAGAGAAGCCTCCCCAATATGTGTATCATCTACCCCCAATTTTCCACCAATAGGCTTGCAAGGCAAGGAAAGCATCAGCTAAGAGTCATTGGCTGAGAATTTTGAGATCATAGTTACTCTACCCACAATAAGCTACAAAGGGTGGGGTGCAGGGGGATATGTGGAGGGTACATACACCAAAAAGGAATTTCTCCCCCAGAAAGGACTTCATCTCAAGAACCATGTAATAAGATTCAAAAGGTCTTGGTATAGACAAAAAGTTCACCATCTTCCTTTTTGAAGTTATGTGGAGATTCTTCAGAAAATAAACTCTGTGCCTTGGTGAGGAAAAGCCCTTTGAAGAAACGTGATGGATTACTACAAAGTACTAGGGGTTCCTCAAAATGCTTCCTCTTCTGATATTAAAAAGGCTTATCACCAGTTAGCTCGACAGGTACACCCAGACAAGAACCCAGAGAACAAGGAGGCAGCTGAGGAGAAATTCAAACAGGTAGCAGCAGCCTATGAGGTCTTGTCTGATGCCCAGAAACGTGACAACTATGACAAGTCCAGAGGGAACCTCCTCAGAAGGGGAAATATAGGAGACAACAGAGAGGAAAACTACTTAGACAAAGAGCTGTTGTTTAAGAGGCCTCACAGCGTCTTTAAGTGTGACTGTGAAGATGAACACCTCTTCTCAGGAGATTATTTTTCCACTGGCCATGTGTGTGGGGCTCGGCGAGTCCACCACTCCTTCTTTGACGTGACCCCGGTGTTGGACACAGGATTTTCTACTTTTGTCTTCCTGGGTTCCGGACCAAGGACCCCTTCCTCCAGGACATTTGTGCCGTTTGTAAGCAGTGGAATGGGAAACTTCAGACTGGTCACCACTTGTAGCCAGATAGTGAATGGCAGGAGAGTTGTCACAAAGAAAGTGATAGAAAATGTAAGGGAGAGGATTGAAGTGGAAAAAGAAAGACTATTTCATTAGAGTTTCACCACCTGATTGGTAAGGAGTGTTCTTTAACAGGAAGACTTTCACATGAGGCTGGTGAGTCTTAATGCTTATCAAAGTCAGGATTGGAATTTCAGAGTGTTTGGGAGTGGGGCAGAGAGGAGTCACCTTAGTCCACGCCTCTCATCTCACAGAGGAGGGGAATAAGGGCCAGGCGTTGACCCGAGAAGCTGCTAAGCAGCAGAGTTGGGTTTCCAGTCCACGCCTTTTGGCTAAACTGAGCCTTCTTTCCCCTCCACCCTCTTAGGGAAAGTAGAGAACTGCCACAATATGGCGTTCTGAGTCTGTTTCAGTGTGTCACCATCATAAACTCGACTTCTCTCCAATCCGCACCCTCCCCACTCTGCTTTTACCCAGCTGCGCCTTTCTCAATAGTGACTCAATAGTGACTTTTTTCTCTTTCTGCCTCTGGCTCTTTGTTGCTTCTCTTCCCACATCATCTCCTTTCCGGGCATTTCCAATGGATCAAATCACAATTAGGCCCAATTGAGAAAGATTTTATTTTACGCCTTTTTTTTTAATAGCTAAGATTTATTGAATAGTAGATGTCAGGAATTCTGCTTCATGTGTGTTATCTCAATATTTCTTTCAGCAGTGAAATTCAGTAGCTGTTTCCCCCATCATAAACTTCAAATAGATAAGGAAATGAGGCTTAGATTGTTAATGCCCCAGGCCCCACTTAAGTGGTGAAATAATGTCTTACTCTAAGGTACTTATCTACTGAGCTATGATATCTGTGGGTCCTGCTCATTTGTTACCTTTAAATCTAGGGTCTTGTCCTCGTTGGAAATTTATACCTGTCATCCCTAAACCTTACTTCAGTGCATGAGTATTTACTGGAACTTAAGTATGCAAACATTTTGCATGTTATTACCCAACAAGAACTTATAAGTAAATACCTTAACATGAAGAAAATGTTAAGAGTTTCATGGAAACTAACAAGTAATTATCCTTTAACACTGGAATGTGAACAGTATCCTGAGATGTGAATTATCTTTTGTTTTGGCTTTAATCATGATACACATGCAAAATCATGGGTTGTTTTTTTTTTTTTAATTAGCTAAAATTGGACACACACCAATCCCTTAATTTTTACTAATGAATAGACTAGGATCCAGAGGGATTGTTCCTTGTAGAAAGTTACTGATGGAATCTGCATTAGAGCCTCTGTCTTCCAATTTCTTGCCCCATCCTCATTCTAGTACATTATACTGACTGTTTGGCAAAATTTGGATTTTGTTTGCATTGCAATCTTTTATAGAAATTATAGAATAAATTACTAGCTTTCTTAGTCAAGGAATTTTCCGGTGTGTGTGATTTTCATGAAACTAATGTTTTATGTAGTTCTTGATCTTTTTTAATCTCAGTATATTTTCAGAATTTGAACAGGAATATGTATGCTCCCTCTGGCAATAGGGTAGCATTCAGAGACTGAACACACTTCCGGAAAGGGAACAGAAGGCAGATTTGGAATTGGAACATGTTTCTTTTCTTTCCAAGCCTATAATTTTAGGCTCTGTGCTAGTTGCTTTACATGAGTCATTTCTAATCTCCAAAGTCCTTTAAGGGGTTATTCCCATTTTACAAGTGAGGAAATTGAGGCTCAGAGAAGTTAAGTAACTTACCCAGGGTCACACAGTAAGTTGTGGAGACAGGATTCAGACCGTGGTCTGCCTTGCCATAGGGCACACATTTTCATTATGCCACTTTCCACTCTCCTTCATCTGAGCTGCTACTGTCATGGTGTAAGAGGAAAATTTTGCCCTATGTATGAATTAACTATATAGTTTTCAAAAATTTTTAAATGATGGAACTCTGTTACCAACCCAGGTCTGAGGTGAGCTGCAATGTGGCTAACCAAACAAAAGGATTATCAAATTTGAGCATGAAACATGATTTTCCATTTTGTCTGGAGTAAAGTTCAAGTTTCAGCATTTTTCACAGACATTCTTGGCTTTTGAGAATTGCTGAGTTGTAGAAGGACTTTTTTGATAGCAAATACTTTTTTGAAAAATTCACTTTTCCATTAGTCAAGCATGCTTTCTTGATGCATAGAAATGAAAGCAGGCATTTCTTCTGGCTGCCTGTTTAAAGTATGTAGAAAGTTAAGTGTACACAAACAACAGCAAAGGAAAGATGGAGAGCAGGAAGGGCTTTGCCATTTTTCTAAAACATTGCAAGTGAGTCAGTATTCACCTCAGTGCTCAGGATAGAGAGCCTTGAAGGAACCTGTCATTCAGATTCCTATGACCTCACAATACCTTCAGATGGGCTCCTGTGGTTTCCAGGTGTTCAGAGCCCCTCTGCCCTCTCTCAAACTTGTGACTTTCATTAATGGGCCATCTTTAGGATTATTAATTACCTAGGAAAAAAAATACTTCAGGATTAGAAACTCATTTCCTATGTCCTTAAAAATAATTGTCCACTCTTGTCCTACCAACCAACTGCGTTTTTACATGCTATGGCTAATAGCTGTCACTCACAAACTAAGCAGCTGACAAAGTAAATGTGTCCAAAACTCAAAAACACCATAGACAAATTTGAAGGAATTCCTTGTTTCTCTGCTTTGGTTGGTGTTAGGGCCCAACAGTCCAGTGACAGTGAAAGGGATAATGAGAAGCACTACTTCATAACTCATGGTGCAAGGACCATTAGCAAGAGCTGAATCTCATGGAATCCTTTCAGAAACCCAATATCCCACATTATCCATGGAGGAAGCAGAGATGGAAATGACTTGCCTAACATCAAAAAGTGAGAATTTCTTCAACCCCCTAACCTGATGGTATTTCTCCTACACTTTCAGGCATTCAATCACATTTCCTTCACAGACTGGAAATGTACATGAGAGAGTTTGGAGGAATGGCCCCCTTTGGCATGGTGTAGGAGTGGAGTCAGTTCTACATAATGGCAGTTGCACAGTGTCCTCTTGTCTGTTGGTGGAAAAAGTGGGTACAGAAGTATATGGGTAAAAGCATGAACAAATAAGATGTGTGCCTTAGTTTACCACAGCTGCTATTATAAATACTGTGCACTGGTTGGCTTAAACAACAGGAATTTGTTGTCTCACAGTTTTGGAGGCTAGAAGTCCAAAATCAAGGTATCAGCAGGGCTTGCTTTCTCCCAGAGTCTAACATTCTGGTGATCCTCCATCACATGACAGTCTCTCTCCCCTTGTGCCTGCCCCTCTGATTTCTGCTGACTTCTACTGTCTGACTTCATCCAAATTTCCTCTGCTTTATACGGACTCCAGTCATATTGATTAAGGCCCAACCTGATTCAATTTGGCCTCATCTAAATAGGATCTTTGAAGTTCCTATTCACAAATGAGTCCACACCTTAACTAATAACATCTTCAAAGTTCCTATTTACAAATGGGTTCACACCCACAGGACTTGAAAATGTCTTATGGGAGGCATGATTCAATCCCCAACACTGAGACTCAACAAGCATGCACACCTGGTCCCCTAAGAACCGTGTCAAGCTCTTCCTACAATAAACATAACAAAAATAAGGTGGCATTCAGCATTCTTCTCAGTGCTTCCTTTCCAACAGTGTCACACCACTTTATATATTTGGGGTCCTCATCTCTTTCATGAGAGGCCTGTTTTTATTTCATCACAAAGCTTTGTAGTCTCAAAGGTACCTGGAGTGAAGATCCCCTGTTGGGAGTGATTGGGGAGTGGACTCTGAGCAGGACATGGGAGGGAACTTTGCAGCTGGCATGGCCCCTACCTCTCACCACCATATTTGGAATCTTGAGGATCCACTGTGAGGGGGAAGTCTGGTAGGGGCCCTCAGCTTAGAAGGGTTAATTTTCAAGTTGAGGCAGTATGGTTCTCCTCTTAACAGGAGACAAGTTCAGAGAGGGTGACCATTTTCCAACACCCATTGTTGTGATTGACAAGACTCTTAAGAAACCTAAGACTCTAGTCCCAATTGTACCACCTAGACAGTATATATTTACTTCTCAGTGTCAAGAGAAGCAGAAGGGGATTGTAAAAAGAACATTCAGCTTTGACTGTAGGCAGATGAGTATTCAAATCCTATGCCACCCTTTCCTACCTCTTGATCTTGGGCAGGTTAATTTCTTGTTTGATCCATGGTTTGCCTGTAAAATGAGGATGATATGTTCTCTTCCTAATTTATAGAAATGTTTTATAAATTAAATATACAGAAAACTCTGCATACGTTTTAACATATTTTATAATTAGAAAATGTCATTATTCCTTTAGGAAGCAACATCTTTAATCCTTAAGGATATATGCTCTAAGCTTGAATTTAGATTTTTAAAATGTGATATTTGTGTGCTTGGAAACTAGATCAGCTATATATCATATTTAATCCAAAAATACAAGCAGAAGATGGATGATAAAAATGGAAAATTCCTTTTTTTTTTTTTTACATTTTAGCACAATTAAAATGTAATGCTTTTACCTTGGGGACAATCAATATGGCTTTTTCTCTTGAACTTCTAAAGAAAGCCTTTCTTCATTATCCTTGAACTTTTGGACTTACATGTTGGCTTTCCTCTCTGCTTCTATTCTAGGAGATTGATGGAAAATCTCTGCTATTGATGACAAGAAATGATGTGTTGACAGGACTTCAGTTAAAATTGGGGCCTGCTCTGAAAATCTACGAATATCATGTAAAACCTCTGCAAACAAAACATTTAAAGAACAACTCTTCATAGTACAGTCAAATTGGGGTCTTTGACCTCAAAATAAAATAATTACATAATTTAGTTTCATGTGATGAAACTTTGTAAACTGAATACATACATGTGTATATGTAAAGATTTCAATCAAATGAAAACGTTATCCTATTGGATAGACTAGGCAATCCATCAGCTGACCTGAATTCAGCCAGGGGAGCGAGGACATGATGTGGACAGTTTTTCACATGGAGTTTGTCAAATAGAATTATTTTTGACACGATTAGATACCCCTCCCCACAAAAGCTTTGAAATCATAAGGAATTTCTTCATTTCTTCATAGATTTCTTATGCCAAATCCTTTTTCTAAAAATGTTATGAACATTTTTTGGTTAGAGACTTAGGAAGTTTGAAAACAAGAAAACTTGGGGAGGGGGAAAAAAGATAAAGGGATTTCTGTCTCCCTCGAATTCCTCTGCTCTTTTGAGCTTGTGTTACTTGGATGGAATTGCCAACACCCTTTTTTTATAGAGGGTCCTCCACTTGACCTTATTAAGGTTTCATTGGGATATGCTGCAATGTTTGAAATGAACCTGCATCATGACCCCTTCCGGAGCAGAACTGTAGCTCTGAAAAGAGAAACCCTGTTGTGTATTGGGAATATCCATCCATATTCACCTAGCTTTCACAGGGAGTAATGGTATTTTCTGCATAGATTTGCTTTTAAATTGGTTCTTTGTTTCTGAAGAAAGCATTTTTTTCACTTTATGGTTTGTATTTATAATTTGTTTCTAAAGAACTTTGCCAAGAGTTATAGATCTAAAAGCCTTGTTCCTAGTACAGAATATTTTTATATATATATATATATATATTCCTTCATGATGGTGTAATATTTTTTAAATTGTTCTGATGCTTTGTTTGATTCCCGGTTTGAGTACTTGTTTTTGAAAACTTGAAAAAGTGGGCTTGTTACATCTCTGTTCAAAGAGACATTTGTTCAATCTCTGTGTGTCAATGCCTTGTTGATTTGGTGCTTTGTGATCACAATAAAGCATTGCTTCAGTTTATTCCCAGTGTATCTTTGATCTTTTCTGTTTGGTTGCTTCTAGTGTTGGGATTAAGAAATAAATTCTGTCTTTGAAACTATGGAGAGAAAGTTGAACCTTTAAAAAAAAAAAAAGACTTTAGATAGAGGAATTATATGGGTATATGTGTGGATTTATCCTTTTTATAAACTGAATCAAACAAGTAGGCCTCGTTCTTTCTCTTAAAACCAATTTTAGGTGTCATTTTAGCCTAAAATTCTTTATATGTCGTAGACCAGTGGGAATCGTGACTATTTTTTTTGAAATTTCGATGAAAGCTATATTCGTTTCCTAGGACTATCATAACAAATTACCACAAATCTGGTGGCTTAAAAACAACACTTATTCTCTCACAGCTCTTGAGGCTAGAAGTCTGAAATTGAGATCTTGGCAGGGCCTTGCTCCCTCCTGCAGCTCTAGGAAAGAGCCTTCTTAGCCTCTTCCTGCCATCCGCTGTAGCCCACAATGCATGGCATTCCATGGCTTGTAGCTGCATCACTCCAGTCTGCCTGTAGGAGTTTGAATCATGTCCTCCACAAAAGGCATATTCAGGTCCCAACCCCTGGCCCTGTGGGTGTGGACCAACTATAAGTAGGATATTTTGAAGATGTTACTTCAGTTTAAGGAGAGGCCTGACTGGCATCCGGATCACTGGAGTTCTTTACAAGCAGAGTGACATTCAGAGAGAAGCCATGGTTGGCAGCCAGAAGCTGGAGAAAGGAGAAGATATTGCCATGTGGCAGAAAATCCAGGATCCCCAGAGACTGCCGGCCAGCCAGAAGATACCAAGCCTAGGAGGAAGCAAGCTTACTAGCCTCTGAAATCACAAGCCAATAAATTCCTGTTGTTAAGCCAACCCATTGTATGGTGTTTGTTTTAGTAGCCAGGAAACGAAAATAGCCCCCCACCTTCACATGGCTTTGTTCCTGCTGTGTCTTTGTCTCTGTATTTTTTCTCTTTTAAGGAAACCAGTCATTTTGGATTAAGGACCCACCCTATTGCAGTATGACCTCATTTTAGCTAGTCCATCTAATAGCCCTATTTGCAAATAAAGCCACATTCTGAGGTACTGGGGGTTAGAACTTCAACATATTCTTTGGGGGATGGGGCACAATTCAGCCCATAACCCATTGGTCTCCCCTCTAGACAAAAGCTCATATTCCCACATACAAAATTTCGCAGAGTTCATGTACTTCCTGAAGTTACTTCCTCTTCCTCCTCAAGTTGAGAGTCCCTATTTTCGAGGGTGTTGTAATTCATTCCCCTGTGGAGATCATTTCTCTAAAGTACAGGAAGACTGAAGATGAGTGAGAAAAGACAGGAAATAGTATAGAGAGTGAGTGGGCTTCAAAAATGCATTTTAAATTCAACTTAATTACGGAGTGTCTAAAATGTAAGGAATGCTTTGTTTTGCACTGTAAGTTGGAGAGGATTGTCTAAGAGACCTTGTCTGTCCCCAAGTTCTATCTGAATCCGTAAACACAAACAAGTAACAATGAAAAGCAGAATATAGGCAAGTGCTATGGAGAGTGACAGAGGCAAAAGGTAAGCACTGCTTGGCTTGGGAACTGGGTGGGAGAGGAGGAGTGAGAAATCAAGTAGAAGCAATATGGAATGATGAACAGGATTAACCATCCCACCAGTAAAATGGGGATGAGTTCTGAACCCATTCTACCTCAGAGGGATTGTATGTGAAATGCCTGAACCCTGCTTATGTGCATCCACCTGATACCTCCTTCATTCGTTTGGAATAGGTTTGGCTGTGCATAACAGACTTCATACCCTTCTCCTTTCTTTAAATTAGACACTTCCAAGAAATTGTGCCTACTCCTTCCTCTTACATGTTGTTGACCAGAATTTAGTCACATTGCCATATCTAAGCTACAAGAGAAACTGAAATATTCTTTTTCTTTGGAGCCCATTGGCCCATTTAAAATTCAGAAGTCCCCTTACTTCAAGGGAGAAAGGATTTGCTATCACTACTATCAGCCAGCCATTGTACACTCTGAGCAAATGATACTGAAAGTGTGCTTCATCTGTATTTTTTTCCATATGTCTCTCGGCTTTTTTTTTTTTTTTTTCTGTCACTGTCACCTCCCACAACCATTGAAAGCTTTGTTCAATAACTCCAAACTAACTCAGCTAAGCTTCAGATCTGGACTGCTCTATAAACTCTTGTTGGGAAAATGATAAGGAAAATATCTTAATTTGAAAGCAAATGGAAAGGGATGAAATCATTGCTTCAGCTTCTGTTGGCAGCTTTTTCGAAATTACCAAAGCAAAGCTCGTCTGCCTTCTTGACACCCAGAACAAAGGCCCAGGACAGCCAGGCCCGGTGGCTTGGCCATGACTGAAGGTACTTTCATTCCCACCTGTCCAGGGGAAAAGCAGCAAGACCAAAATAGGCTGTGGAGTACGTGAAATTCAGGAGGGTAGGTGGCCTTCGTCTCCAGCTAGCTGTAAAAGCCAGAAATGTCTGATTCTTTCCCAGATGATGCGGTGTTTCTACTAGAGCACCTGGGTGTATAACTAGTAGCGAGGGCACATGCTGTGTGGGGAAGCACATCTGAATGTGAGTGAAATGAGCATGGCCTGACGCCAGTATTTTATAGCCAAAGTTTCCGTGAGAACTATTTAATGTAGAATTTATGTTAACTCTCAACTGGGGGGACACTCAGGATATCAGAAATCTCCTCGAGGGATTTAAAAGAAAATAATTGCCACTCTACCTCCTCTCCCCACCCCATGTCAGATTCAGACCCTACAAGAGAGATTTAATGAATTGTTTGAAAGGAGAGGTCACAAACTGCGCTCTTTTCAGTGGACTCTAAGCTGGTGTGTTTTCCTTTGACCAGTGTAGTATGTGCATCTTTTTTAAACAACTTTTGCATGTGTCTAGGTGAGGGCCTAACACTCCAATTTGTTATAGTCTCTTCCATTCCCTAATATCTTAAAATCAGCAACTTCACACTTTTACATTAACTGTCTGGACCCTAAAGATGTTTGGGTTTTAGACCATCTAACCTAAAGCCAAAACACACAGAGAGCCTCCTCAGAGTAAGTTAGTTCAGGAACTAGAGTTTGCGAGCTGAGAAGGCTTAGTTGAGAAGAAAGCAAACAGATATGTTGCAGCAGATTTGAGCAACATTTTTGATACTTAGTGGGCATGATGAACAGGAAGAAAAAGAGACCAATTGGTGGCAATCTCGTCATTTTGTCAAAAGATAGCTTATGTAAACATAGGGGTTTTTTCCCTCGGAGCTTTGTATACACTGCTCCCGGGGCACACACTATGCTTTGTGTTAGTGAAATAGAGCTTTGGAGGAATTCAATTTGGAAAAATCTAACAACCCACAGTTGCCCAACCACTCCCATATTTGGAAACCAAATGCAAAAAGTACTGACGGGTGGTGATTCATCTGCCTTTGACGGTCATTGCAAATGGGATCTGCAGGGGTCACATCTGGGCCTAGAGCCAGTAAGTGTTTTCAGTAATGATTTGAAGGATGAAGTTAAATGTTCAAAGAGCTGACTGGTACAGGACAGATATGCCTCTTAGGGGAAAACTTTTTAATTCTGCTTCTAAACCAGGAAAGAAGCCACAGGAAGGAGAGAGAGAGAGCGATGGGTACATTAATGAACAGCTTGTTAGCTTCATGCTGTAGCTCCATAGGCAATTAAGTAGTCTGGTACCATTTCTGGCCAAGAGTGGCAGTACTATAGAGAATGAGATTAAAATGATCACTTCCAAGTTCATGTGGTGACTGTGGCTGCCTTATATCTTAGCATCACTTAGAGGTTGTGAACCTCCAAGTAAAGAATTGTGTCTAGCCTAATCCTGGGGCAGTATGATGGAGGATCTTAGTGAGTAAAGCAAGAGAAGTCTTTGGCTACCCACCAGTAGGTAACTAAGTTGATATCTCTTCATCTCAGGTAAGGGTGCTCCTTTCTACAATTGTTTTTAGGGAGAAATCAGGAAAAGCTAGGGACACTAGGTGATCTCCAAATAGAAAACATGTCCCTCTTCCACAGAATAAGTATGTGGGTGGATGTACCATTTTTA